>JAIQCU010001623.1:0-18446 GCA_022114935.1 Leptestheria dahalacensis
ACAGTGCTTTATACACTAGCAAAATTTCATCCAAATCGGATTGTAAGTTTCGCCAGACTAAAATTCTAAAGTTAAAAAGATCCACAATTCCCAACCATTAAGAATTGCTCTTGGATATGAATACATGTGTTACAATGTTACAATGTAATACAATGTTTGATATGAATACAGCCGGCGTACGTGTGTACGGTCTTCTATAGTTGATCACGCCTAATGAAGTCTTAATTATTCAGTACGGGGCTGCGAGCACTGTAAAACCCTCGGTGCCTCATGGGAGCACCCAAAGTGCAACAGGCTTCTTCTTATTCGTAACATTAAGCGATGGATTAACTATTCATTCTGTCAAGGCTTAAGCGGTTTTAGTCCTGCGCTTTCAGCTCCCTGACTTGATTCAATACCGTTGGGAAACTGTTACACAATCGCAGCTGTCACGGTTGCCTCAGTATCGTCAGTTGTTAGTTCATGACGTAACGGCTTAAGACGTCTGAATCAGGCTGTGGTAGTCAGCTTATGAGATAACCCATAAAACCCCTTCCAAGTAATACGACATCGTATCTACTATGTTACTGACATCTATCACAAACAAACTGTTAACGTTGAACCGAGATTTGTCGGTTTGTCATTCAACTCGTTTAGTAATCATGCGTCATCAACTGGTTTAGACGAAACTTTGAACTGAATGGCTGTTTGCTTAATATTCCCATAAGGGAAACGATGGACGGGTAATACGGTTACATGGAAACTCGGTATAGATTTGTTGGGAGGAATACAAGAAATATACACCTCGGCGGAAATCGTGTATCTTTCCTTTCCACATGTAATAGCTTATCAGAGTGACGGCAAGTGGTACAACGTTGTAAAGAGCTTTTTCATTGCGCTGACCGTCTCGTTGGAGCGGAAACAAACTCGGCGCTTTATCGCAACCTCGCAGCCACACAAGTCATTTTCCCGTCTGGGCAATTTTCTCCCCGACAAGCACTGTGGGCACTTTTTAATAAGATCGATAGCTTTCTTTCCGATATACCCTGTAATGTTATGACTTTAACTTGACATCGTTAAAGAGTGTGATTTCAACTTAAAGTTTATCATAGCACTATATATTAGCTCCATGTGCGGCGTTCCATAACTATAGCTCACCTGCTGGCAGTATAGAGCGATCAATAAGAGTTAGGCCATGGCTTTTGGTTTGTGTTATGCAGCTATACTGTTGATTGAAAATCTACCGTTTCAAAAGTCCGGCCTTGATTTACTATGCAACGGCTAAATAACATCCAATTTGAACTTATCGTTCTATTCATAACGGCTTAGAGATATTGATTTCGACGAGTATAACAGTCTGTTCCCCAAAACGGGCATTGGTATCAACTTTAAACTTTAATTTTGGCTAAACTAACGCCTTAAAATCACTGAGAATTTCAGGTTACATGTCTAATCAATAGTACAATCATCATCTAAATTTGTGTTGTTATCCAGCAAAACCTGTTAAAGATATAAGCAAAAGACGTTGGATGAATTTATCTGTTGCTGCTGTAAGCCTTTTTTGTTGGGGGTGGGGCAGAATATCAGAGATATAAATATGAAGACAGCCTGTTGAAAGCATGTGTGTCGCTTAGTCATCACGTATTGATTGATGCTGTTGTGTAATCCCAGCGCCGAATCAATAAGATGTTTCTCTCGAGTGGTGCGCGTCACACCCCAAAACCCACTATAATGCCGCCTAATGTCAAGCGAGACATGTAGCTATCTAATTATTATTCATGACTTCCTCTTGTTTTTATTGCAGACTTTCAGAAATTGGAGAGGGAGGCCCGTATTTGTCGCAAGTTGCAGCATCCCAACATAGGTAAGACTGTGTAATACTACTGATCACACCTCATCTTTCCGCAACATTTTGCAAGTAACTTGGGCTTGGGTAATAGAAACCTCGTGTTTAATGAACACTGCCCCGAAAACCTAACCTACCGGATATTACGGTCAAGGTAGTGTCTGGCTGCAGCACGCACCAAACCCCTTTAAATTTCCGCTCTATATGTCGGCTTGGGAGGGGACAGAACCCTCAGTCGAGTAAAAGCCAAACTAGTGGAACCATTCAACTAATTAGTAATTAGCTGTGTGAGTAATTGACAAAACAGTAATTAAAGCGGGTCCCTTTTCATGCAAAAAAGTAACAACCGAGATGAAAGTGGATGTTATTTGGTATAAATTGCCCCGCCCTAACGGGGTAATTATACCTAAAGCTAATTAGCGACATTAACTCTGATATATAAAGAGTATAGGCTTGGAAACGTACATTCAGTAATACTATACAAGAGGGATTTTCGGGGCGTAACGATTTAATGCATGCAGGTTGCTAATTAGCAGCACCCCTTGTTATTATTTATAAACACTGTCGCAGTTCGGTTCCACATGAAAGTCTTTAAGCACGTGCTATGAAACATTCGATATGCGATGAGAAATATTGTATGAAGATAACTAATAATGTGTTTTCTACGCAGTGCGTCTCCATGACAGTATCCAGGAAGAGAGTTTCCACTACCTCGTCTTCGACTTGTAAGTAGAAGTCTTTTCGTGTTCAACAGGTCGAGTTCCTTTTATTGCATCCTGCCTTCATAATGCAGGGTAACTGGAGGAGAACTGTTCGAGGATATCGTTGCCCGTGAGTTCTACAGTGAAGCAGATGCCTCGCATTGTATACAGCAGATCCTGGAGAGCGTCAGTCACTGTCACCAGAACGGCGTCGTCCACAGAGACCTCAAGGTATAAAAACAGCTTGTTTCACGTCACATTACCATTATTAAAAAGATACGCCCTGTCTGTTTCTTACGCAGCCCGAGAACTTGTTGCTCGCCAGCAAAGCCAAAGGAGCTGCCGTTAAACTGGCCGACTTTGGACTCGCTATCGAAGTTCAGGGAGATCAGCAAGCCTGGTTCGGTGAGTCGAGATTGCTACCTGTCGGGGACCTGTAACCACCCATTCACCCAGATTGTCTCAAATATCAGCTGACGACTGAATGCTCAGTAGCACCAACTAATCAGACACGCGGCAAAACAACTTCCCGTTGCTGCGTTCTCTCCCCGCTAAGAGCCCCCACCTCTGTCTGACTTTACAAACTATAATCTTACATCATGTGTTTGGAAATTTAGGTTTCGCTGGAACGCCTGGATATCTATCACCAGAAGTTCTCAAGAAAGAACCGTATGGAAAGCCTGTTGATATCTGGGCATGCGGTAATTAACCGTGATGATGTTTTGTAATGAGTATTAATCAAGGTTTCTCTTTCTGCTCCGTTTAGGTGTCATTCTGTATATCCTTTTGGTCGGATACCCTCCGTTCTGGGACGAGGATCAGCACCGACTCTACGCTCAGATCAAAGCTGGAGCCTACGACGTACGCGCGAGCTTGTTCTATACTTGTTTATTGACTAATCGATTAGAGATATATTTTGATAATATGAATTTGGCGTTTCATAGTATCCATCACCGGAATGGGATACGGTGACGCCGGAAGCCAAGAACCTGATCAACCAAATGTTGACTGTGAATCCCGCTAAGCGGATTACCGCGGCCGAAGCCCTCAAACACCCGTGGATCTGCGTAAATCCTTTTCTGCCCTCTTACAATTTCTTTCTCCAAAATATACTTGGAGTGTTGAAATATCAACTTCATTAATTCGACATAATTAGTAAACTAAAATCTAACTTTGATTTTTATTTGACGTCCAGCAACGCGAGCGCGTCGCCTCCGTCGTCCACAGGCAAGAGACGGTTGACTGCTTGAAGAAGTTCAACGCCCGTCGCAAACTGAAGGTGAATTTTGAAACATTTAAAGACAAAGGAAAGTCAGTTAAATTCCAACTTGTGAACAGGGTGCTATTCTGACTACTATGTTGGCCACGAGGAATTTCTCAAGTGAGTATAAATGATATATTCATGTATTCTCGTACTGTAATAAAATATAAACCATGTAAGTGTAACAATTCTTATTATAATTGTTGATGTACAATGTACAATTAATTGTATAATCAAGTTTTGTTCATTGTGCTGGTTAACGGATGCTGGTAAATGTTTACAGGCCGCAGCATTATCGCCAAGAAGAGCGACGGTTCCAACGTTAAGGAATCGACGGACAGCAGCACGACTATCGAGGACGACGACGTCAAAGGTACGCTTTAACTCTTCGGTCCTTTAGTCTGCAGCATGTTCATCCACTCCACCTTTACCCGTCCGCCATTGTTGTTTTTCTCATTTCAAACTGTTAATTTCTTGATTCGTCCCTCTCTCTGTTTGATTCGACGGCTCGCCCCGTGGCTCTTTGAGAAGACAAGGGAAAAGGAGGAGTGGATCGAACTTCTACCGTCATTGCCAAAGATACTGAAGGTAGTAGGTTTTTACCTTCTCGTTTGTGCACTATCCACCTTGTCAGGCGAGAATTCAATGGATGTGGTTGATCCATTGAATATCCGGCTTTCACTTTCACTGTCTCCACCGACATAGGATGGAAGCGTCATTAGGAAACTGTCACGAAATCAGACGCAGTTTTCATTGTAATACCCAGTGTGATACCTGCGGTACCTTTCTAGGAGACAGATCAGTTTATGAGCGAGTCTGGTGGAATTCCACTCTGCTCCACATGTAGGATTCTGACTCGCAGGAACCCACCTTAAAGTACGGCCCACTGCCTTGATACCTCCTTGCTACCTCTTTACCTTAACGGCATTTGAGGAACTGGTAAAGTTCCATCTTGTTCCAACTGTTCCACCTTGCTCCATCAGTCTGCCAAAAGGGTTTTTTTCTGCCTTGATACCCGTTTGCTACTCACGATACCCACGCGAATGATACGGTTGCTCGTAAAATGACAAGTGGAATTCCACTGTTCCACTTACGCTCCACTAAGTTATAAGGGAATTCATAAGGAATTAACTTGGAGCTAACAGAGTTGCTACCCCATCTACCTCTTATTTGCTGAAACAATAGATTCCACTGCGTTCCACTTGTTCCACGTGCTCCTTCCTGTATAGCAGCAGAAGACCTACGAAACATAGATTTCTGTACCACGATACCCCTTGACAACCAACGCTACCCGTTTCGTACAATAGGCTTTTCATGGTTGGAATTCCACTTTGTTCCACTTGCATTACATAACCACAACTATCCAATCAAAGCCTGGAACCGAGGGATTCGCTACTCCCAAGAATCACCGTACACTTGCCGGGGAAATGAGGGAAATGAGGTGAAGAATCACGATAAAAGACCATTGAAATCAATGCTAAATGAGGGCAAGAATCACCAAACGATTCCTGACTACGTACACCTCAAATGAAGTAGCGAACCCCTCGCCTGGAACCTAATGCACCCAACCAGGTTTAGCTGTAAAAGTGGAATTCCACCTGTCCACCGGTGCTCCACGTACTATTCAATACACAACGGTAGAACCTACATTCACCGTTAAGGGGAAGTCTTAAAAAGGTATGCAAGCTTGTGTGTACCATGATACCCATTGCTAAGCCCACGCCATGCTGTGGTGAATAGCATTGTGTAAAATGACCATCTAGGGGACTTGCATTATGACAAGCGGCGCTTAAACTGGCGCAGAAACCGGGTTGCTTCGCTGTTGTGCCTGCACAGCAAGAGGCGCGCCATTTCCTGACCATTTTAATGCTGAAATTATTACCTCTTGTGAAAAAGTGAAGCGCGTGGCTGAGCCGTCGTCGGTTTGCGCCGAACCGCAGTCTCCGTCCCAAGTGGCGCAGAGAGCCAATGCTGACGCTGCCCTGTTGTCCAAAGCGGTAGCCTCGCTCACAGGTGCCGCTCCCGGGGTTCCCAACAAAATGGGGGCGGTTCTTGGCTCGGTCATTCGTAATGCTGCAGGTATAACCCGACCAGCCGAGAATGAGTTGTTAGCACGAGACTTGAAAGCCCGCGTTCTGCACCATCAGTCCTCTGACTAGGCGCCCAGTCAATGTGACGTGCTAACTTTTGCATGAACGCTGTTCCACGGGTTGCCCTCTCCGTTGAAAAGCAGTGAAAGTTGCATCTAGATTGCGGTCGCTGTGCTTGCTAATACCGACTGGGCGCTAACCATGAATGCTGCTACTAACAGTTATCCTAGAAAACAACTTCCAGGTTAGATGCGCTGTCAATTTTGTTCTTTAACCAAATAGTTTGACTTGTTTCCAGAAACGATTACCGGATAAAATAGATCTATTCACGCTCTTTGGAAATATATCCAAATTGTTGGGTTTTGATCTTATCCGTGTTAATAAACTCGAGGAGAAACTTGTAAGTGAATGTGGCAACGCTGTATTGCCTAGCAGACGAATTCTGCTACAGATGTCTTGTTGCTGACAGAACGTTTACTAGTCGCTTTCGAGTAGACTAACTTCCAGCAATAGACATTAGGTTGAGTCAATCTGTGCCTGAAAGTGCTGAATTGCCTGATTTAAGTGTTAACAGTTTTGACAAGTCCGTAGTGCGTTCAGTACGAAGGTAATGTTCCCTTCCGTATTGCTGCTTTGCTGGTTATTGTTCGATCCAGCTCTTGAATGTTTCCTCAGAATTTTTTTGAAAAAGGGTTTGTAGTAAAACTGTAATAGCTACTAGTTAACTGAAGTCGAAAGCATGGTCAGAACTGCGTAGGGATTTTTCCCTATTGGCATTTTCCCGTTAACAAACTTAGCTGCCAACTCTTGACATCGCGTTTACTATAGACTTGAGGATATCTCCAACTTACTAGCTTCATGGCTAGCTAAGTAGCAGATGTTAGTCAGCAGGTCTAGATTATGGCATGGGAATAGAATTTGCAGTGCAGAAAGAACGTTTCCGTACTAACTTCAGCTTGCTAGATCGTTTCTTGCGTTAGTTAATTTGGACCAAATAGCCAGCAGTGAAGAACTTAACCAGTAGTTAACCAGCTAACTAGCAACCCCTCTTGATCATCTCAATAACGAATCTGGTCATCCGATTGGCGAATCTGTTTGGCCATATTCACCCGCACCAAACAAGACCATTTTCAATGTGTGTAGAGCAAAGCCGGACGGAGGCTAAAACCCCGGCAGCCACAGCAGCCCCCGTGACGACCAGTGTAGGTACCACTGCACCCAGTGAAGCATTGAGAGCACCGGGTAAGCTTTCATCGTAGTCAGCACACACTTACTTTGCAGTGACACTGAGGAAGAACCCCAGTTTATTCAGCTTTTCGTTAGCTCTACAATATCTAACCTCGCTAAGTAGAGCTAAATGTAAATAGTAAAGAGGGTTAGGTTAGGTTAGGTTAGGTTAGGTTAGGGGCTAGGGCAGCTAACACCTGAATAATTTTGTTACGTGTAATATCTTCGTTATGGAAGCTACAAAAAAGGTCCACTGAAAAGAGTTGGCTTATTATAAAAGAGTCGTTCCGCAACTTTTGCAAAGGGGGGGGACGGTTTTTTTTTTTACAAGAGGAGGGATCGCGTGCAAATTCTAGTCCCGGTTGCCCTCGGCCAAGCCGTGAAAAGGTCACAAATCTCGCTTGTATAGAGTCTCAATCACGCACCGACGGTCCAGACCGACTTTTCCCTATCCCGGTTACTGTGTTAAAAAGACGCCCTCTACAAAGGACCATGCTCAAAGTCCCCAAACTTTAGTGCTCCTCTGATCCAATTTGAGACACGCGAACCTTGAATTGGGCTATTAAGCCATTTTGGTGAATTTTCTACAAACCAACTTTTTTGCGGGGGTTCAAGAGGAAAACGTGAAATAATTTAAATCAATTGAAAATGATTCACATTTTAATAAATTTGTTTGTGATTTTTGTGAAATGAATGGAATCGATATCATACAGAAGTTCGACTCGTCTGCCCGGTGAAGACTAGTTCTCAGCTACCCAACAACTCTTACGGTTCAGGTAATTTCAATTAAGTTTTAATTCATTTCAATCAAAGTTTATCGTTTTTGTTATTAGTTAATTGTTGTTGTTTTTTTGAAATTGGTATTGACTTTTTGTGACGACATTGGAAAAGCAGCTAGGAAACAGGAGATCCTCAAGATAACCGAACAGCTTCTGGAAGCGGTCAGTTCTGGTGATTTCGAGACTTACACGTAAGAATGATAGAAACCAGGAAAGTTTCAAGATACTGTCGATTGTTTTAACTTTTCCAAATTGATGAAACCAGGAAACTGTGCGATCCGCACTTAACCGCCTTTGAGCCGGAGGCGCTGGGTAACTTGACGGAGGGACTCGATTTCCACAAGTTCTACTTCGACAACGGTTGTTGTCTTGTTTAAATCAATGTTAATTTTGATTTAGTAAAGTTTAACTGCTTTACTTTTTCTTGAACAGTGTTTGGAAAGAACACCAAGGCGATGAATACTTTAATCTTGAACCCGAACATTCATCTGCTGGGCGAGGACGCCGCCTCCATTGCCTACGTCCGCTTAACTCAATACGTCGACAAGTAATCCGCTTTTCACTATTCGACGATTACCAACACTTTTAGTTTAACAGATTTTTATTTATAATTTTAATCCATTTAACTATTTCCTTTATTGTGATTATATTGACTTGTGGTTCATAGGAGTATAGATGATAATACACCAATAATATAGTAACAGTTATAGAAACATAAGAATGTAATAACTTCTTATGTTATAAGGATATGACTATAACTATAGTGAGGTACTTGTCATTACAGGCAGGGTCAAGCTCACACCCAGCAGACGCAGGAGACCCGCGTGTGGCACCGTCGCGACGGCAAATGGCAAGTGGTCCACTTCCACCGATCGGCGGCACCTTTCCATCCGCAGTAGTCGAACCCCATCCGGCGACAGATCGGTACGCACACATCCGCACCGGCTCATCTAAAAAAACACCCACAAGCTAATCCTTTTTTCTTCTTCAATTTACACTTTTCCAGGGTCAAATGAAGAGTCTGTATTGACAATGGGACTCTTCGCTGAGGTACACGACCCCTCCCCCTTTATGGAATTTTGCCCCCCCCCCCGCGTTTTTTAAATATTCATCAAGCGGCTCAACCTTTTTAATTTTTCGCCAATCTTGTTTTTATATTTGGATAACTTTCCTTTTCTAAATAAGGAATTTCTAACCCCTAGCCCCTTTGGTCAAGTGACGTCAGTGATCTAGTCAGCACTAGGGTCTAGTACTTTTACAATTTTTTTTTTCTGGAACGACTCTAGGAAGACCAAGCAATCAATTTTTTTAAAATTCTAAACTGTTTAACCTAATTGAGTTTATAAAATTTTTGATCAAATTTTCATAGATGTTCATGTCGTGCTTTCGTCATTTTTTTAAATGAAACTTGAATTAATTTTAAGGTGGATTTGTTTTTACTGTAGTCGCCCCAGTGTGCTGGAAAAAAAATTGTCTTCTCTCAACTTTCTCGTTTTTTAAAAGGTAAAAATTTCTTCAAACTATTTTGACTATTTCGTGTTTTTGTTTTCAACAGAAATGAGAGGATTTGTGACAGCTCTTGGCTCTCTTTTGTCTCGTACAATGTTGGATCCTCTCTTCTTTTTTATATAAAAAAAAAGTTTCGCCCTTCTCCCGTCATTTTTCGTCAAAACTCCTTTCTTAAAGACAGTTCGATTTGTAGTAAATTGTTCTGGGAAATTTTGTGCCCGAATCCCTTCCTGTCTATTGGAATATTACACCCTCTTTTCGCCAAACTGGTGTTTTCATTCTCTTGCTGTATTGAAAATTTACCAAACATTGCCCTGTTTTTGCCTTTTTTAAACTTCCAACTTAAAACCCTTGAAAGAAGAACGTTCTAATTGGAGGACAGCTGCTGAATCTAAGCCTGATCGGTCCTGTCCTTAGAAGTGGACGACACTGCGGATGCTGCGTATAAAAGATATATGTTAATTACACACATTAATTAATAATATCCTAACTAATTACGTCGATTACCAATGGAGAATTTGAACTAAAATAAGTAAGAATTTTTTAAACTGGGAAACTGATTACAACTAGATCATGATTATAATAAATAATGACACTAATATAATAAGAGGATTTATAATATTAACGATCAAGAACGACTGCAAAATCGCCTTTTACCTCTTTCCAGAATGCATGAGGTCAAAGGCCTCGGTAATCTTGTCCAGCGGAAGGTCGTGCGAGACGAATTCATCGACCATGAGTTTCTTGGCCATGTAGTCCTCGACGAGGCGAGGGACACTGTCACGGCTCTTCCAGCCTAAAAAGGAATACAGTTGATTATACTTCACTCGGGCAATTATTCGAGTTAACTTTTAGATCATAAATACTTTTTATTCTTGTTTTATATACGATTATATTTTTAGTATAACTGCATATTTCTTTCAAATTTTATAAAATGTTACAAATTTAAGTACGTGTAATCATCCAGTACCTCCAAATGCAGTTCCCTTCCAGACGCGGCCAGTAACCAACTGGAATGGACGTGTTGAAATCTCCTGTCCAGCTCCGGCTACGCCAATAATGACGGAGATGCCCCAGCCCCTGTGGCACGCTTCCAGAGCAGCGCGCTAATCAATTTAATTCACATCTTTAGCCAAATTTCCTAGGCATTGTTTTAAAATTAAATATTACAATAACCGTATAATTAATTTCTACATTAACTTAAACCTACTAAGATTAAGTATAGTGATTAATTTTATTAATATGTGATAAATGGGTTGGGTTAATACCATGCAAGCAACATTGCCGATGCACTCAAATGAGTAATCGACGCCCCACTCGGTCATTTCGACGATCACTTGCTGGACCGGCTTGTCGTGGTCCTTTGGGTTGACAAACTCGGTCACACCAAACTTCTTGGCTGCAATGAGTACAAATTTTGAAATGACTTATGCAACAAACAACATTAGATGAATTAAGGGTTTGATGTTGTACCCATTTCGAACTTGTCCGGATTAATATCAACGCCGATAACTCGGCTAGCTCCAGCTTCTCGGGCACCCATCGCGACAGCCAGGCCGACAGCACCGAGACCCCAGATGGCTACGGTGGATCCTGGTTCGACTTTCGCCGTGTTCAGGGCGGCTCCGTAACCGGTGGAGATTCCACAGCCAAGCAGGCAGACTTTGCTTAGCGGGGCCTCGGGACTGACTTTGGCCAGAGAGATTTCGGCAACTACGGTATACTCGCTGAACGTCGAGCAGCCCATGAAGTGGAACAACTCCTTCCCGTTGCAAGTGAAACGGGTGGTACCGTCGGGCATGACACCTTTTCCCTAGATCGCGAAAAACACAGTGAGAAGACGTCGACCAGCTTTTGAGGTTCGAACTCTACCTGAGTGGCACGTATCTTGACACACAGGTTGCTCTTTGGCGACTTGCAGAACTTGCAGTCATAACACTGCGGGGTGTACAGCGGGATAACGTGATCACCTAACGAAACTCACAAACTGTTATTTTTTAAGGTTCGCACTGTCTGTAGTGAATAATCACCTGGTGCAACGGTCGTCACACCCTCCCCGACGCTCTCGACAACTCCGCCACCTTCGTGTCCCAGAATGCATGGGAACAGACCCTCGGGATCCAAGCCATCCAGCGTGTACGCGTCTGTGTGACAAACCCCCGTCGACAAGATCTTGACGCGAACTTCACCCGCTTTGGGAGGCGCCACTTGAATCGTCTCGATCTTCAAGGGCTGCTTAGCTTCCCAAGCCACCGCGGCACGACATTCAATGACCTACACGATGAATACAGATTCATTAAAATGCACTGTGATGGTTTCTAAGACCTCAGATTAGCTTATACTACACACAAAATGTGTTGTCATTGCTTAATTTTGTTTGAATAACAAAACCTTTTCAAACATACCTTTCCAGCAGTGTCTGACATATTTGACAAACGGCGGATGTCTGTCTGTTTGACTTGTTGCTATCTGCACCCTTCGGCTGTTTTCAAACGTTGTTTTGAATTCTTCAACTTCTTATTTAGTAAAATAATAGGTTTCGAAATAATCTATTAATCAACTGTTACAGTCAAATTAGATTCAATAGATTATAAGATATCATTAAATCTAGTTGCAGAAAATTAGTCAGTAGATTTAGGAGAGATATTTAAATTCTACATAGTTTAAACTAGAACTAATTCATACATTCTCCTAATACTCACACCTGCTGAAAAGTAAGTATCGCAGAATATCATATGTTGAACTAACCGTGCTTTCATGATAAAAATTACACTTGGGAACTGAATTACTTCAATAAATTTTAATTCTATCGACATATTTCTATACCTGCCGATAGTAGTAGGACCAACGTCAGCCACTGACCTCCGCGTGAGACAAAAATGCATTCAGAGATTAAAGTCTAATGGCTATACGACTGAAGGGCACGCGTTATCTCTTATCAAAAAATCGTCTTTTTTCTTTCCTTTATCTCGCAGTTGAGAGTAGCACACGGGAATAGTTCTCTTCACATTGCGATGTACACAATAAAGCTGCATACCCTACGCACGCTGCAGAGAAGGGAGCCCCTTGTCCCTCTCCCCCCCCCCAAAAAAAAAAACGCAAACACAACTCTTACACACGTCCCGCCATGGCTAACCAACACAGAGAAAACGGGACAACAGAAACAGCTAAACACACACACACGGAATATTGGTCATCCGGCTACACTGGAAGTAGCCATCAATTTCACGATTTTGCACTAGTTAACAATTTACAAATTGGGGGTGAGTACGGCATCTGGGGGGACAATGTACTGGCACGACTAAATGGGTAGAAAACTATAAGTTTGTATAATTTCGTCATCTTTTTTTCCCTCCAACAAAGATTTCCTGTAATTCAACTGACGGGCGACAAGTTTGTGTCGTTTCATTCACGACAGGGTATCGTTGACATCGATGGCTTGGTTATTGACGGGCGTCTCGCTCAAGTCTTCTTCCAGCCACAGCGGAATGGGGTAGCCCAGTCTCTTGAGCAGCTTCTCCAGTGCGATGTTGTGTGTCATGTAGAATGATTGGAGGAATTTGGCAGACTGCGGGTCCATGGGCGGATACTTGCGACCTTTGCTCCTGCCCAGGCATTTGGTATCGTCCCCGTTGATTACTTGGCAGAAGAATCCCTTTCGTCGATCAAACCTATCGCGTAGAGAATAACAATATTAATTAGAATGTAAAATACTACAAATTTCTTAAGGGTTCTTAATTTTAATTGAATAAGGTTAATTACAATTAACTAAATGTAATGATAATGCAAGATCGGGTGATGAATTGGGAAACAGTTGGAGATACCGAAGATGAGGCGAGAAATCGAACGTGGGCCGGATCTTGAGGAAGTGCTGCAGTTTGTTCATCGCAGTGACGGGATCGAGTCGCAGCTGCTCCCCGTCGATGAGGAACAGCTGCTGCGGCGGGTAGTACGACAGCCAGCGCTCCAAGTGCTGCGCGTACATACCCGGCCCTAAACACCTGATGTACAAATAAGGTTTTTAAAAAAAATAATTAGCGTTATAATTAAAAGTTAAAACTAAAATTAAATTAGAATTACACATCAAAATATTAGTCTATTATTTCTGAATTTGATAATCTAATAGATATAAAAATCACGAATATCGTTATAATACGAATCAACGAATAATTAATCAATTCCACTATTTGTCTGTCCATCTACCCATCTATCTGTCTATCTATCCATCTATCTGTCTGTCTAGCTATCTATTACTCATGAACTACGATCAATTAAGTATATATATCTGATACGATAATCTTTTATAATTACATAATACAAACTTAAACATCATTCACAAATTAACTAAACGAATGAACTATTCGATCTGACTATTCGTCTGTCTATCTATCCATCTGTCTGTCTGTCTATCTACCTATGATTCACGAACTACTTTTCAGTGGTTCCGATGAATTCCCCCCTTTGGCTTTAACTAATTAATTATTTTACCAATCGAGTCAATGAATGAATTTTACTATCATCAAGTATACCGGTTTTTAAGATCTCTCAAGGCTTTGGGCTGCCCGCTGCCGGCAGTCATCACTTGGTAGAAGGTGTAATTGATGGCTACGCTATCGTTGTGGGCTCGCATGTGTTGGTACCAGCTGTAGGCGCGTTTGGCCGGCGAGATGAGGATCGCTACCTGTCGACGTGCAAAAATTCAATCGATAAATGAATTAGGGACAACCTTAATAAGAATTAAATCTCTTTTTTTCTACGTTAAGTTCAATTTCTAATTATGTTTTGTATTAAATTTCATTATATTTGAATTTTTTCTCATTTAATATAATGAAGTTACCAGTTTAGCTTTGGGAAGCAGCGCGTGCGCCCGTTTGGGAACCAGCTCTCCATCAAAGTAAGTGGCGCTCTTTTCAAATAGAAACTTGGACGTCGAATTCTTGGGAACCGGGAAGAAACTCATGTACCAGTCGAGCCCTGCACAAAACAAGAGAATTATTTTTTAAAATATATTGAATTAACTTAAATTATTGAAGAAATACAAGTAAAAACTATTTTAAATACAAGTAATGAAATACCATATCAATTAAGTTAAATGTTTGAAAATTTAGATTAAAAATTAAAAGACAATTCCATAATTGGCTTATCCAGATGATGGTTCGTTTCGTTAATTACAATTACGTCAATCAGCTTAATTAATTAAAATGACAACTGCTGAATCCATACTGCGGTTTGTTAACAAACGGGTAGACCTTATGGAAGCAATTGCGGAGCACGCCGAAACGCAAAACGCCGGGGCACTAATTCTCGTGGAACCAAACCAAACTCTCCAACGCAACACGCTAGGTACTTATCGTCTTTACTACCCACTTGAGCCCTATAAAGGAGTCGCCGTAGCTACCAACCCCCTAGAAACTCATGTGTCTNTCATGTTTACTTAGTTATGTTGCATTTAATAATACCGCCGTTGTAAAATTGCCACAGCCATGGGCCACGGCCTACGTGCTAAGATGAAATAAAATAAAAAAAGATGAAAAATCGCGATTTTTAATTTAAGTTGCTATTTAAAAGGTACTGAATATGAAAACTAATTTAAATTCCGACTGAATGAAACAGGGTTTGTGGTTAAGGTTATAATACGTATATAATGATTTGGCAAATTAAATCAAGTTGGATGATAATTTCACCTTTATAGTAATTCTTGCCGTTGAAAAACTGCACCTCCTCGAACGTCTCATAACTCGGGTAATTGCTCACTATGGCAGGATGCATGGAGAGGAAGGCGTACAAGGCCGTGGTCCCGGTCTTCTGCGGCCCGATGACCAGGAAGCGCGGCAGCTGATCGCACGTCTTGTTCTGCGACCAGATTTTCATGTGCCGGGCGTCGTCGCACGGATTCTGCAATCATCGCCAACAGAAAGTCGTCAGTTACACTAACTCTCAATCATCCCCAATCAAATCTCAATATTGATAATGCTTGATTTCCAATGGTTTTGGAATTACGTTTATAACTTGAAAATTTAATTGAACTGCGGATCAAAAAACGGAGGATCGGTCCAATTTAATTCAACTCTTATCATACAATGACAAGGATTTGATTTAGTATTCTTAGTGTTAATTATTTAGTCTAATTTTCAGATCCGTCATTTTAATTATCTCGTCCTCTTTTTTATTAAAACAAAATTTTTACATGAATTTAATTAATTTTTAGACACATTTTACGAACCTTCAACATTCTTAGTATCAATTTCAAAATTTAAAAAATAAATTTGCAATTTTACCTATGCTGTTCAACTCTATACTCTTGACGTTTCCTAGATAAATTCCTAATTAACGTATCAATATTTACTTCGAAATATTCCAATAATAACCAAATCCAGTTAGTTTTGTATGTTTTACTGGCGAGAAATAACAAACTTGGAATGAAAAAAACATCAAAGGAAAGATTAGATTCATACCCCCCAAACGGGTTCCACTTCTTCGGGGTACATGCGAAAATACTTCTCGGCCAGCTGCACGGGCGGCATACTGAGCAGCTGCAGGTTGGTCCAGCACTGGAGAAACTTCGTTATCGACTCGAAAGTGTACAGGGCCAGTCGGTCGTTTCCGTAGTTGGACATGTGCGTCATGAAGATGTTTATCTGTTTCACATTGAAATCTCATTTCACGAATAATAGTTGTTACCCAAATACAGGATCTTTTTTTGAAACACCTTAAACCCTACTGAATATGACAGTTTCAGTAGTTAAACAGTAAAAAGCAAGTAAAAGGATGGTCGGCAAATCAATTTACCCGGTTGAATACTATCGTCTGGAAAAGTTCGCCGCCCTGGATACTGCTCTCCAGAGCTTCTCGGCCTCCTGGATACTTGTCGATATAGATAGTGTGAGTGTAAAGGCCACATGTCTGTCTGGGTAGAACCTGCCGGAAATTTATACAACTTTCTTTAAACCCGAATACTTCAACAATTCACAGTTTAACCCTTCTGGGAGATTCTGCTAAGAATCTCGAAGGAATCAATCCAATTACAGATTAACCGTATTAAAAAACTAATTCATTTAGAATGTACGAAGACAAGACCAAGACGGTAGAATCCTCGATTCGAGAAGCGACGACTGGGGAATGCAACGTGACTCACCATAATGCCGCGGTGAACGAATCCCCGTCGCAATCTGGCCGGCCGCAGATGAGGGTATTCTTCAGTCGACGTGACCCGAATGTTCCACAATCTCTTCCACACGTCGTAGAGTTCTTCGTGCACCGGGTACACGCCCGAATGGTGCGGAGACACCGAGTAACCAGAATTGGTTGGAATGCCGTGTTCCTTTGTGGTCAAAACAAACAAATTAACAATTTGACCGTTTTACACTCACAGTAGCAGTGAAACGAATACATCAATACACAAAATTAAAAAAAATACAGTAAAAATGCGCACAGTTAAATTCATCAAAACTTACGGATAATTACATTCAATTTGTCTAATTAATTTGAATCCAAATGACTGACAAGACGAAGAAGGGAAACTTACGACAGCGAAATTCTTGTTGAGAATCATATCGCCTTCCAGCTGCGATACGTTGGCGTAGAGATGCGGCTGCTGGTGGCTCCACATGTGTCCAAACCAGGTGAATTCTTTCGCGTACCCTACAAAGAGAACGTGAAAACATCACAACTTATATCTGGTAATGCATCAGTTAAATTACAACTGTTCCTGTCAAATCCTTAAAATCTGCAGGAAAACAGAGACAGCATAATTATCCTTTTAATTAACATACAATATAATATAATACAATGTAATCATGTACGAGTAATGATATATAGAGATATAACTAATACTCGTAATAATAAAAGTAATTTTTAATAACCTAAATATTAACCAATATTTGGGTTAACTTTTACTTGAAAAAGAAAACTGCTATGGGTTAATATAAATATTAACATCGCTAACAATATTTAACTTAAATAAATTGCGAAACTTTGATAATTACACTTGTTTCAATTGCCCAAAACTATCCTATTCAATCCAGTAACAACAAGTTACTCTTTGAAATGTATATTAAGAATCGACGTGCAATCGACAATATTACGGCCAATCTATTTATACAATTTAATGGTAATTAATTAGTACTTAATAGCATTTCATCGCCGCTATTCTCCTCCTCAGTGCCGTGGTTATAGAACTTGCCGGAGAATCCCAGATTGAAGCGAAATCCTTTGATGATTTGTCCAATCCGGCTCTGGGTATCAAGGAGAGCCTGCGTCCGGTCCCCAACAAAATAATAAAATAATAATAATAACCACGAAATAAGAGTTTTAACAAATTCCCCCAAGGGTCTAATCCGGTTAATCTTCTCATTTTTTTCATTTCCTCTTCTATTTGTGGTCTATTCTTTCGTATCTGTTTACCTGCACGTCGATGGGCTTCAGCCTCGTGCCCTGCTGCCCGACGAAAATGTCGTCGATATCGATTTGGATGTATCGCTGCAGGCTGGTCGATAACTTGCCGTGACTAAGGAACGACATGGAATCCAGAAAAAGCAGTCGGTGCAGCCAGAAATCCAACCCGGACCCGAATAGGATGCGCTGGATTCCGTCGAAAACTCCACAGTCCTGACACAAATACCCGCAAATTAATACAATATCACATAAAAAAACATCAATTTTCTAAATTTAAACGAAACCGTGAATCGACAATAAAATAATTACGTCGATAAATACATTACCGTTTTAATTCAATATTGAAGTTAACATGAAATGAAAGGCATAAATTACTATCTAATCAAATAAAATAAACTATCCTGCAGTAAAAGATGAAAGTACGGATAGTTTTGTTAATTCACCCGTATAACTGTAGCGAATTCTGAATCGAATCCCGCGTAGGGAGCGCCATCACTGCTCTGGACAGTGGCTCTGGCCAGCGTCTCGTAGGTCGAGTGGTTCCAGACGAACGTTGTCCAGTCGTGTCCAGGTAAGGGCCCCCACAGTGTATCGCCAGCGCGCAGAATGCGTAATACTGGAGAATCGCCGTTCAAAGTTGTGTCCTATTTCACATTAACA
>JAIQCU010001624.1:0-18474 GCA_022114935.1 Leptestheria dahalacensis
ATATGACGAGAGAGACGTATAGAAAGGATAGTTTTATCGGAAAATGATTAGCTGTTTGTGCTGTGTGTACAACACGAAGATGGCGATCGTTAGCTAGCTTAACGTTTGTGCAGTTCAAGGTTAAAGGGCTTGATTTATTCAAAGTTGACAATTATAGATGTAAAAGAATATGAGAAGTTAGGAATAGAAATAAAAATTGTCGAGTAAAAAATTGAAAAACTTGATGGTTTATTTGTTATCATTATACTATTAATTTAATTAACTTCTTATCGACTATTTTTAATAGCATGAATATGTAGACGCCAGAAAATCTTGATAGGTGATGGGTAGATAGATAGACCGACCGACAGACAGATAGATAAATAGTTAGATAGATAGATAGATAGAATTAGACAGGTAGACAGGTAGATAGAGAGATAGAGACATAGATAGATAGGCAGAGAGATAGAGAGATAGATAGATAGATAGACAGACAGATAGATAGATAGATAGATAGATAGATAGATAGACAGATAGATATATAGACAAATAGATAGACAGATAGACAGACAGATAGATAGATAGATAGATAGATAGATAGATTTAGACAGGTAGACAGGTAGATAGAGAGATAGAGACATAGATAGATAGGCAGAGAGATAGAGAGATAGATAGATAGACAGATAGATAGATAGATAGATAGATAGTACTTGCGTGTCGATTCAGTTTACTGAGACAAAACTGCGACGAAGACACCTCCCATATATACGGTCAGCCGAGATGGCCTGCCCGTCAAGATGGCGGACGCCTCACAACGCATGCACCCTATATAACCACATATCAATCTTAGCTATATTATTCATATATTTAGTTATTTATATGTTTACACATGTTTGTGTTGTCTTTCTGTTTGCAGTAAAAACACATGTCCGCTGAGACCGTCAAAAGTTGTCCAGTCGGAGGCTCTATGCATGGCCCTCAGCGACATCTTCTGGAAGGCCGGAGCAAATACCAGCTGCAAGGTTTGCCTGCCCCAAACCAAGGCCCATTTCGGCGAGTCGGAAAACTTCAACAACGATGGTGTGACCGAGAAAGTACTAACGTTTCTATAGCCGGCAAATGAGGGCAAAAGTTTGATTGGAATTTGAAACTAGATTTGCATTTTTGAGTTGAAGAGCTACGAAGAAACGTACCACCTGATCAAACGATACCTGCATATTGTAAGTATGATGATACTCTATCTATAACTGTCATGATAGAAGGTTAATATCAATAGCTGTTGATATGTTATTGATATGATGATGCGGTTTGTTGAACAGTTTCAGGAAGATCCCGGTCCTGCTTTGCTTCTTGTTGTTTACAGCACGATTCTCTCCCGCGGTATCGAGAGGTAAGCATATCGATTAGGGTAGTCCGATATATCGATATCGAACTTTCGATATATCGCTGCTTTTTTACCTGTTTGGTTTGGAATCGTCTTCGTATTGATGAGGATTCCGAGTATCGATATAGCCTTCATATATCGTATCGTTATCGTGTTGACAAGATTTTGAAATATCGATACGGAAGTGGATATCGATATTAAGAAACTTCGTTGATATATATCGTATCGATCATGTCGATAATAGCTCTCTTAAACAGTGTTATCTGGTATATCGATATCAATATCAATATGTGCTTATTTTGTATCGTTATCGTATTAATATCGACGAGGAAATGGATATCGATATTTAGACAGCCTTATTGATATTATCGTATCGTTAATGCTGATATTAGCACTAGTTTCGATATATCGATACTACTGAGCTGTGAAATGTCGGATCGTTTGGAATATCGATACTGAAATCGATATCGATATTAAGAAAATTTATCGATATCCCTCTTAAATAGCGTTGTTCGATATGTCGATATCGATATCGAGGTTATAATGTATCGGTGCTTTTTGAACTCGAATTATGGTATCGATAAGGAAGTCAATATCGATATATAAAACTCTTATCGACATATTATATTGATATATTATCTGTTAGCTTATATATATAGCAGTTAAGCTAGTAGTTAAATTTAAGTTAAACCTCCATAAACAAAAACTTAAAAGTATAACGCCCGACATGAGAAGTCAATTTGCCCTAAAGACGCGAACGCTACAGTCCAGAAAGTTGGATTTGCCGTGTGAAAAGTCGTATCAGATTCAACGGGAACTTGACAAAACTTCTCCATTAAATTCCATTGCATAATTCAGTCGAGCGCAAGAAGTTGCCCGGCTAATTTCGCTGCACGGACCTTTTCTTCCCCAATTAAAGACGAAGCCAGAAAACACGAGAGGCAAACTGAATTTAATTTAATGATTACATGTAATTAACTATAATGCAATTAAAACAGTTCATTTATATCAATGGGGTATTAGGGTGTTTGAAGAAGCCGGATTCGGTAAACAACCCGGTGAATTGATCCGTCTGAACGGCGAGCTGACATTCGCCATTCTAACGCTAATGCTGACGGGGAAAGCGGCTTCGTACCTTCACAATGGGGTCATTTACGATGGAGAGGATACAAGTTACGTGAGTACATTAAAAATATATCGGTTGACAGATAGATAGATAGATAGATAGATAGATAGATAGATAGATAGATAGATAGATATAGTTAGATAGAGATAGATAGAGATAGATAAATAGATAGATAGATAGGTAGATAGATAGACAAATAAACAGATACACCGATAAATAGAAAAATAGATGGATGGGTAGATAGATGGATAAAATAGCTAGATAGATTAATATGTAGATCGATAGATAGGACAGCTAGCTAGATAGATGGAAGGTAGGTATGTTGCTAGTTATAGGTAGATAGATAGGTAGATGGATAGATAGATAGATAGGTAGATAGATAGATAGGTAGATAGGTAGATAGGTAGATATATAGATAGATAGATACATAAACAGAGAGATGGATAGATAGATAGATAGATAGATAGGAAGGTAGGTAGGTAGATAGATAGATAGACAGACAGCCAGACAGATAGATAGATAGATAGATAGATAGATAGATAGACAGACAATCAGACGGCAGACAGACAGACAGACGGATGGACTTAGATCGATGGACACATAATGAAAGGTTGATATCTGACTAACTGCCGTCCAATCTACCTGCCATCTATCTGGTAACTGATATTTACCTTCTACTCCCGTGTTATTTACTGTCGCATATCAATGATATGCCATCTAGTACCACCTTTGTTCATCTTTCCACGAACCTAACTGGAACACGAACCCTGTCACTTCTAAATGACATAATTAGCCTTCAGTAAACTTAACTAAGTTAATAAATCCAATTCTATCAAGGTAGTAAATTAAACCTTAATCATCTGATTTGAAATCAAATCCCAAGGGTACTCCACGTCTCGGTATCACGGTTCGCTCTCCCATCGGTCTTCTCGTCTGGACGAACACGGAAGAGCAGACGGCCAAATGCCGATTGGGTTCCAGGTTAAAGACTCCGGTTCTACCCATTTGGTTGACAGTATGCGCTGAACAGAGCGGGGTACTTTTCAGCGAGAACCGCGAACTCTTACGGGACTATCACGCTGAAAACAGGTTCTTTAACCGTGAATCTCATATACTGATTACTCAACATTCAGATGGTCAAACAACATCGTTTTATCAGGTTTGACCTTCACTATTACTCGAGTTCGCACAATCAAGTCAACCCCGTGGTGCTGTCGATAAGCACTCGAGTGACGGTGCAGCATAGCGATGAGCAGAACCCGCACGTCCTGGAGAAAATCATCCGCACGAAGTATTCAGATTAACTTTAACGTGATCAGTTTACTATTATTGTTATGGCTGTTTTTCTCTGTTATATCGGTATCGTATATCGGTAAAGTATTAATCTAATATCGATATAAATACCGTTATTTGATATATCAAGTAACAATCAAATCAAATGTTATCATCCATTATTAAGTAATCGATACATATCAACACGATGCGATATCTTCTGGAGCGCTCATCAATTAGCCAATCAGCGTCATTACTGACTTAATGGTCTCTCTTAGATGGAGCGGAGCAACAGTGACTTGGAGCGGTTCAGCAGTTCCCATCATCTGAATACTAGCGACGTTTTCTCGACTCGGAGCAGCTAATTCAGCACAATAACCAACAATCTCTTAGATAACTTAGATTCTCGCTGGGGAAAAGTTGATCGCTGATGGCACCCAGAGTTTCAAAGATAAAACAACCAAAAAAATACCGCGTGTAGAACTGATAGTACTCTATGCACTAGTCGAATTTCATTGAAATCGGATTGTTAGTTTTGTCAAAATAAAATCTCAAAGTTAACAAGATCCATCATTTCCTACTATTCAGAACCCTCTTTTTGGGCTCTAGACTATACCACGTTCTCGCTATAGTTCCAGCATCAAAACAAATGCAATCCACTATATTTCAATTGGCTACGTAATTAGCATGCCTACTTAAAACGATTGGTGTAGCACAAGGTGATTACTATCTAGAATTGTATCAACAGTTATCAGTATATCTTTAATACTGATTGCAGTAACTGCTACAAATGAACTGCAGTGTTATGTAATGCCGTTGCGCAGGCGTTGCATCTGAGCAAGTCAAGTATAAAAGACCCACGCCATGTTGTATCAACCGGCTGTGCAGCGTATAGCGGTCGGTGCAACAACAAGCCGATTCAGAGATTTCAGCAGCCCGCGCGGAATCCTGTTTATCCCATTACCTACAACAGGTAAGTCTCGTTTCCTCAATAAACGTATAGGAATCGAACGGAAGAATCTGCTGTACTGATAGTACTGTTCCGAAGTACTGAACTTGAGCGCCGATACAGCTGAACATATGATGATGCGTATGCAGGTTGCTATGGTTACCAAGCCAGACAGTCGCTAATTTTAACATCCTAAATATCTCAGCTTTGATTTTCTCTTGACCATGAATTCAGCTCAGCCACTGTGTCAAGTGAATAGCTATGAAGCACAAATCTGCAATGTTGTTAATAGGAAATTTGTGCAGATCTCGTCATGGCCAGTTCGCACATCGGGTGGGTATTCATCTTTTGGCTGTCGGTTCTGGCCGTATCATCCTCGGTGCCACATGGCGAGACTTCGAAGGGTCACAGATTGACCGAAACTATCGAAGGTGAAGATTTCCCCTACGATGACATCTACCAGGTTCACCCGGAAGCACCCGTAATTCCAGCCGGAAGAATGGGCCAGGAGAGCAGCGACGACGATGACACTCGTTTCCTGGAGGCTATCGTTGGAGTTCTGCGGCGTGAAGGACTCGACCAAGACGATATTCGAGCTCTCTTTCATATGCTCGAAGATGGGCAGATCGATATAGAGCACTTGGCTGCACGGAAGCGCCGTAGCGTAGGGCCTTCCCTGACTGACGCCTCGACGGGTCCGGGCAACTCAACACAACTCGATTCGAGCAACTCGACGACGACGACGACTGCAATGTCGACGGGAAAGACCAAAAGCCAACCCAATAAGAAGCCTCTGATGAAAAAGAGGAAACCCCAACAGCAGAAGCCGCTCAAGATCCGCAAGAAATCGATTGACTGGAACGATTACCCGGGATTCGACGGGCGTTCGGCTGACGTTCCCGTGGGACCGGGCTGGAACAGACAATCCATCAGCGGGATTGAACAAGTTCGAGACACGGAAGCTGCCGTAGCGGCGGCTTTGGATGCTATGGGGACCTACGAGGACCACGACAATCGCTTGAGCAGATTTATCGAGCAGCAGGACGGTGATGTATCTCGCAAGCGTCGACGTCAACTGATCAAACGGAGACCCCAGCAGCACGATAAACAACGAACGACCAGGCCGCTGAAACAGCAGAAACATCGTGTCGTGTTTAGTAAGTTACTCTTTGTTGATTAACCCCTATAACACTTTATATTTACGTATTTGCAACTTGTAGTAGATCTATCTATCTATCTGTCTATCTACCTACCTACCTATTTATGTTTATCTATCTATCTTATCTATCTATTCTGTATATCTATCTATCCATCTATGAATCTATTTAAGTATTAATCTATTTATCTATCTATCTGCTATCTGTCTATCTGTCTGTCTATCTATCTATCTAATCTATCTTTCTATATATCTATCTATCTACCTACCTATTTATGTTTATCTAACTATCTTATCTATCTATCTATATCTATCTGTCTATCTATCTATCTATCTATCTATCCAACTATGTATATTCAGCTCTTAACTTGGCGCCTTAAGTCACAAAAGTGAAATAATTTAAATTTGCAAACTGTAAGTAAGTAACTTAAAGTTGTCAGTTGCAAAATTAAGTTCAACTCTTTTAAACTAGGATAATAATTAACTATCGGAATTCTCAGTTTAAATAAGCCAGGGGCAAAGTTTCACATCAATAGACACAATTCAACCTATTTCAAATCTCACAAATCCACCTGATTACGTGAAAATAGCAAATTTCACTAAAGGTTAAGTGAGCACATCTAGCGCCCCATCCAAAAAGGTTCTGAATGGTAGGCAATTGTGGATCTTGTTAACTTTAACATTTTATTTTGGCGAAACTAACAATCCGATTCGAATGAAACTTGACTAATGTATAAAGTACTACCCGTTCTACAGCCAGTATTTTTTTGGCTGTTATATCTTTGACAACTTGAGTGCTATAAGCGATCAAAGTTCACCCACACACACAAGAAACCCCTTTTTTGATTAATCTAAGACTGTACGATATTTGGTAGATGCTGAACAATGTCCGCTGATGAGTCGCATCGTCTCCAACTGCAACAGCGCCGAGGTTCTCATGGGCGGCTACCGTCAACTGCTGATCGACGCCTGCCTCCGCTACGAGGCTTGTTCTCTCTGCGTGAGTTCCTATTGACCCAACATACTTATGTAATCTGAATCACACAACACTCAAATTTAATTACAATCAAAGTTAATTAACTCCTTCGATCGTATGCTCGCCTGTATATCGTCACTATCTGATTGTGTTGGAGAAAAATCACCTTAAACATAAGACGAACATCTTAATCGGGAAACTCTCCGTCTGTTTCCTTCAAACAGGACAGAAACCACGACGCCTGTGATCGCAGCTACCGGCGCCATTCAGTAGCTCTCTGCGGTCCGGATCTGCTGTGCCGGGCTCAATCGCAGCGGGTCGCCTGGGGTCTGGGTGATATCCACGACGTCGTCGACGACATCAGCGGCGCCAACTTCAACGGCTACGCTGAAGTCAACTGTGAAAACGATCCTTGCGTCACTCGCCTTCTTCGAGAAAGCTTCTAAATGGGTCTTTCTTTTTTCATCCAAACCTCCCAGTCTGAACAAGCAAATATTTCAATGTCCAACTCAACTTTTCACGTCGTACAATTTTCTAATCGATCTTAACTGAATCACAAAACTTTCAACTTTTACTTAAAAAAAGCACAATTTCTGAAATTTTTTAAGGTCAAATTTATAAAGGATTTTCCCTTATTCTCTTTGTGGCACGTGGTGTTCCAATAAACGCAAAAGGAAATCAAATAATCCACAGACTATTTCTAAAACAGCATAAGCCAATCAAAATATGTCACAAAATTAGAATGAATAACAAGATCATTCAAAACCATATTTAACCAAAAAGTTCAAAATTTCAAGGTGAACAGAAGATTCTGTCGATTTTCCAAATTTCTATCATTATATTTACCGAGAGCGGGAGAAACACAGTTACACATCCGAGGAAAACGCTCCGTCGTACACCACAAACTCGGTAGAAAAGGCGAGGAGAAACTGAAATTTAAAATTAATCAAGAAACACAGAAACGAATTCCTCTTTTCCTCTTGACACTAAAAATTGAACCCAAAAGAAAAGACGGAAATTTCTTAAGTACAACGAATCATCAAAAGGTTCAAAGGTCAAAATCCTACAATGTCACACACTCACACACATACACTGAAAAGAATAACACACACCATGATTGTATGAATAAGGCTTTCTGTTTCGTTTCCCATCTCAATCCCAGATTCGTCGATCGTCTCGTCTGATTATTTTTTGTCAAACATGAAATGCAATTTCTTAACGATTGTTCGGACGAATGAATGAATTGGCTACCATACAGTTTTCAGGTTTACACAGCCGGAGGGAGGCACTGCGCAATGGACGGAATTCGCACATGTCTCACTTGTCAAAAGTATTCGTTTTACACGACAAATTAAATTCCAATCGTAATGTACCCAGAAAATAAAAATTTGCAAAGAAAATTCATATATGACCGTTGGCCGCTAATTTGTTTCTTCAGTCAAATAATTAGAAAATAAAACATAAGAAAATCGGACGTTTACATAATTATTGTTTGTCTGCTGTTCAAGCTGCCGGATGTCATTGGGTAAAGCTGCTGCTCCGGGGGAAAGGCGAATCTACGTTGGCGACTGCCGAAAGTTCCTCATGAGCGGTACGAGTAAGGCAGGGGGTCCGGCCTGTCGCAGGAATGGATGGTGGAGGAGTTCGTACGCGGATGCCCTTTGCGCCGGATCGCGTACCAGCATACGGTCCAAAAAGCCTTGCAGTCTGGCCGATATCTACATTGATATAAAAAAAATCATCATTAAACATTTTAGTTTAAGTTAATGTCGTTCAAGTTGAAGTCGATCAATTTCAAGTTGGAAAAGTTCAAAGCAGAAAAAAAGGAACGAGAGGAAGAACAGCCAATGGGAACTGCGGAAACGAGAACCACGTTAACCAATAGGGGAAAGACTTTTTCTGCGAAGGGAGAGGGGGGGGGTTAATGTATTCACCTTGGGAGCATTTCGCAGTTTGGGCGGCGGCATATCTCGGATCCTTCTCATGGCTTGCAGCGGCGGTTCGTTGAAGAACGGCGGCTCTCCATCGACCATCTCCATGACCATAATGCCTGCAACGATACAACAACAAATACCACTGAACCAGAACCGTATCTTCTTAATTTCATTTAATGATTAGCTAATTATTATTTAAACATTATCAATTATTATTTATTTATTGACTGATCCATTCGTTCTTATTGTATTCATTTACTTGAAATCAATTATTAAGTTGGATAATCATAAAATGTATTTAATTTTTATACAATTAACCCTTTATCTCAAGTTTCTATCGATACAATTCCAATTTGAGATTCGACTTCTGATTGTTATTTGTATCTCTTCGCCCTTCCTCCAGGGGTTACTGAGACGCCCAAGATGAATCTTTGTCGACTCCGAGTCGAGCGCGCTAACTTATTTACTTGTTTCCATGAATACGAGAACGCGCTGTGGGAAAAGGTCTCTTACCCAGGGACCAGATATCGACCTCCGGACCGTAAGGCAGGCGCGATATCACCTCCGGCGCCATCCAATACGGAGTGCCCACCAGCGACTTGCGCTTGGGTAGCTCTTGCGATACTTGGGCGCAGAAACCGAAATCGGAGAGCTTCACCTGGAAAATTTCAAAATCAACCAATTTAAGATTACAATCAATCAAACAATAATAATAAAAATATAAATTAACTAAAAATAAACTTCTGTAAGCCTAAAGCGAGAGATTAAGAATGAATCTTCTATCGTTTACACAAATTAGTCGTAGTAATTAACTAAGAACGTAATTAGCGGGGTTGAAATCTTGACGCTCGACGCTACATATCGATTGTAGATTTTAATTTTAAGGGTCAATGAAATGTTACCCGTCCGTCGGCGGCAAGCAGAATGGAATCGGATTTGATATCGCGGTGAATGACGCCCTGCGAATGCAGGAACGCCAAAGCCTGGAGGCACTGCAGACAGACGGTGGCTATCTGTTCTTCGTCCATCCGCGCGTGGGTCACCACGTCGGTCAGCGCCCCACCTTCCAGGTACTCCATGACGACCCACAGTTCGTCTCCCACCAAGAAGCTGTCGTACATCTCCACAATGTTCGGGTGGTGATAATCTCGCATGATAACAACCTGTAGCAGACGCAGTTATAATCAACATTCCCGAATTAAAATTAATTTTAACTTTATTGAATCGTTTCCTGGTCTGCAATCAAGTTAATCGGTCCGAACCGGTTTCGCAAAGATTTGGCTCAGCTTCAATCTAAACCTGAACCAGAACCACCAGAAATCGATTTCTATGCCTTCATCGAGTTGATCGATTACCCAATCGTCTTCATTGCGGATTCGATGCAATGCTCTGAGGGTTCCGCTCAGTTTCGATCAAACAGATCAATCGCAAAGCTGAATTCGCAATCGATTATTTAACCGATCGCCGTGTAATTAATCATCGATTTCAACATTAAATTGATACCGGATACGGAATCGATTATGTTTAAATCGATCACGTGATTGACTTCCATGTCGTAATCAAGTTAACCGATTATCCAATCGAGTCTTAACACGAATTTACACATTTTGAATCGATTGTTTTCTAATCAACTTTTCTCATCTTTGGGTCGATTCGATCGATTATCAATGTGTGAATTCCCTTATAAAAATATTAAACTTGAAATTAATATCGCCTGGGGTTATACCTCGTTGAAGAGTAATTCTCGCCTCTGTTGGCGTCGAAGATCCATCTTTTTAACGGCAACATGTCGGCCACTGGACTTGTCGGTGGCGATGCAAACCACTCCCGTCGAACCTTCGCCAATTTTGACGAAACTGTCCAGGTTGACGCGGGGATCGCCCGGACTGACTACCATCTGCAGGGCAGCGCGGAACTGCTCGTGGGTCAGCCTCTGCTGCTGCTGCTGCTGATCCTGCTGAGTCGAAGCTTTGGTGGCGACGCTCTTATTCGAATTGAGCGTATTCTGGTTCTGATCGGCACTATTTGCCGGCACCAGACTGCTTGCCGGCACCACACTGTTTGCCGGCAACAGACTGCTTGCCGGACGGGGCTGGGGACTCGTCTTTGGTGGAACAGCCGGTGGCATTGGGTTCTGAGCTGCGGCGCCTGCAAACTTCTGCTGAACGAGATACGAGCCAGGCTGCTGCGACGACGGTCCCAACGTCATCTGCTGCATCTCCTGCACGGGAGGTGGCTGCGGCTGCTGCTGTTTGTAGACGGGCGGCTGCGGGGTAGTTGGGCTGCGTGACATGGGTGACTGAGACTGCGACGAGGCAGATGATGACGAATGCGGCGCTGAGGTGGAAATGTTCTGCGCTGGAAGAATCAAGTGCGGCGGCTTCATCGGTACCTGGTGCTGCTGCGGCGGCTGCTGATGCTGCTGCTGCTGCTGTTGGGGCCACGCTCCATTCATTCCGTTAGGGTGGCCGTGATGGTAAGGCGGCGGCATTGGCGGCCGGTGTTCGTGTCCCCCCATTGGCGCCTGATTCTGCAAAACACGAAGAATGTTAAATTTTAATGTAATTTAACTGCTACTACATTTAATATATCAACTTAAATGAGAACTAATTTCATGTGCCGCTAAATGAATTCGGATATTACGAGATCGGTTGAATTTACACTTGTAATTATCAATGTAAATAGCCTCGTATAAATTTTAATTTCATTCAAATGCAATTTATAGACATATTATATGTTTTATACACAATTCCTGGATTATTTTTGAAAATTAATTTAGGTATTTAATTTCAAGGAGTTTATTTGCCTGGCTCTGCGGATGCTGCTGCTCCATATAAGGCTGCCCACCCATGGGCGGTTGGTTAGGTTTATATCCCTGCGGCTGCCGCTGAGGAGGGGCTCCAGGGTACCCTGCTGCTGGATAGCTATCACGGTACAGTCTAGAGTTTGAAAAAAATACGTTATTTAATTGGCGGGGGGGAGATTTAGGTAATTTCTAAACTTTGGTATTTTATTTCGGCTAAACCAACAAACCGATTAGACTGAAACTTGAAAGATACATTAAGTATTAAGAGTTCTACGCACGGTATTTTTTGGGTCGCTATATCTTTGAAAAACTGGAAGCCATAAGCAATCAACGTGAATCCCCATCAAGTAGCCCTTTTAACTGCTAATAGACTGTACCCTCCATTGGATCCATACGGACGCGCTGGCGGTGGTTCTCTGGCCGGAGGCGGCGGATGCGCGTGGTGATTACCAGGGCCGTGCGGCAGCGGACCGGAGTGGCTGAACGACTGATTGGGAGAAGGTAGCGGAGGTGACTCGGGTCCGCTTTCGGTTCCCTCGGCCAGCGGCAACATGGGCGTGTAATCCTTGCGCATCCGGGGCGGACTCGACGAGCGCAGCGAGTTGGACCGGACTACGCTGGATGTGCGAGGCAGACCCGGTCCACCGTTGGAGGATGAACTCTTCAAGGTTTTCCCATCACCGCGGACGATTGTCTGTTTACAAAAAAAAAAACACAACAACAAACATTGAGCTGTTTTCAAACCTAGTCTAATTGGAAGGAGCATTAAAGTTAATTAACTTTTAGTAATGTTAGTATTAATAGATATTTATTAACTTTTATTCGTAATTTTTTTATAATAATTTGGATTCATGATTGATAACGAATCAAGCTAATTTAACCTCTAGTAAAATTAATATTAATACACAATAAATAATATTTGAAATGACGCTATATAACTTAAGTTCATTAATATTAAAACTAATCAAACCTTTAGAAAAACAACTAAACTTAAATACTATTATTTATAATAACTGTATATAATATAACCTTATGACTATGTTATTACGGTGAATTTAACCTTTTAGTATAATGTAAAGCATTAAGGTTTAATGAACCTTCAAATCGAGTATGTCGGTCGGCGTAATGACTGAAGGATCGACCACGGGGGAAGGCCGGAAATGGAGCGGTCCTTTGATTAAGGTTGTCGGATTGACGATTCCGGCCCACTGGGGCGGCAGTCCCACGTAGCGTCCCTCCCTCTTGTCGAAGCCCGTGTGCACGCGGTGCTCGAAGTTGGTTGGCAGCGAGATGGCCGGTTTCTTCTTCTTCTTGTTAAACATTGCCTCTGCTTTTTTTTCCAACTGCAAAATAAATCGAAATATTAATTAAACTAATCATTTGATAATAGTCAATAAATTATTAAGATATCTGTACAATATAAAACCTATGATAACAAAGTTAAATGTTCCATCACCATAATACAAAACAAAAATTTCTGAAAATGTAAACAGAAAATTCCGATCCGAGTGAATAAATATTTACAAAAAATGCACTTAAATATTTAAAAACTATAAATTAAAATTTGACGAGAAATAAACAGAATAGCGATGGCGAAAAATACTGAACTGATTTTCTCAATAGCAGGTGAAGAATGCAACACTCAAAAATAAAGATAAGTTAGTTAATCTAATAAATAACAAATTCGGACGATTCGAATAAACGACCAACTGTTACGGTTTCCGTCAACAGAAAGAAACACTCATTTGAGTGGAAACAGTGACAAGCACGGAAAAAGACTCCTAAGCTTGTTACGCTGTTACAGGGCGTCTGTTTCTTTTCCGTCTCTTTCCGCTCTTGCAATACGAAACGGAGAAACATGCAGCGTTAACACAGCCGCCCTCGCCCCCCCCAGACTCTTGTTTCCCTCCTTCGAAACCCACCCACGTTTGGTAGTAGCGAAAGAACGTCAAGGTCAATGGCTTGATGCTTTTAGCCGTTTTCTCTTTAATTTCCACACTGAGAGACAATGGCAAACTGCCACCAAATAACGGAAGCGTTATTCGGTTCGTCGATTTATCACAAGAGCCCCTTTGAGACGGTCAGAATTTACAAATAAATTTTTAAAAAAATCCTTTTCCTTCTTGAACTTCCTGTGCAGGGATGCCAAAACGAGGAAAAAAAACAGACCCAAGTCGATTGTTTTTTCCAACACAAAGTAGCTCGCCTAATTGGATTGGTGAAATACCGTCGCTCGAGAAACGGACAGGCTCGGGCGTGATGATTAACTCGCGTCCGCTGACACGTGGATGACGATCGATTTTGGGAGACACATCACATAATGAATGAACGTAACGACCGGGCACCGTCAATAACTCGCCCTCGGGAAGCAACTCGAGCGTGACGATTGACTAACGTCTTTGACTCCGACACGTTTGATTGGCAAACACGTCTAGTAATGTAATGAACGTAACGACCGGACCCGTGTTGGTACCCTATTAGCGCAGAACTCCGACTTCGACGAAATAGCCGTCGAACTGGCAATTACACCTGAACGAGATTGCGAGTCACGGCGACGTAGTTTCCAGAACGAGGGTTAATTAACTATATGAACCAACTACGTGAATATCTTATCACCGCGTTAACAAGTAGAGTTAAACCTAAGAATGTTAACACTCCAAGTTGGAGTCCAACTTAGATTTGTTGCTCAGTTGCGGTATTTTCTTACCTGGTGGACCTGTGTAAACAAGCAAGGACGGGATAACTTGAAGTTTCAGCTTAACCACGCGCGTCTAATCAGACTGTTGCCACCAAACGCGAGTAACAAAAAGTCCTAATGGCTTATTTGGAAAATAACGAGTGAAAATAAGCAGCAGAAGGCAAATAAATTTAGGCAAATTCCATCACAAGAAATCCTTCAGCGCTTGCACCTTCAGACGCCATGTTAATTGTTGGGTTATGGGTGTTACCTGTTGTCCTGGTGCCAAGTGCAGCGCACTCGTCGTGGAACAGGTGAACTATTAACATTATCGACAATGTTCATATTCTAAACAGAAAAGAATTTGTTTTATGTACAAAATAATATGTATATTATTGAATTTAACCATTTACAATAATAATTTAACAATATTACGTATTTCAAGTATCAATCATAATTTAACTCGCCATCTAGCGACAGATGATTAAACTATTTTGTGTAAATTTATACAGTTTTTATTAAACCAGGTAATGGGTCTCATAAAACACCAGTGGAGAGATAGTAGTTAATTTAATTATCGCGCATAAATCCACTTAATTATTTATTTAACAAATAAATTAAGGCAAGTTTAAAATACACTCTCTAGCGGTATAAGGGCTGAACTAGAAGCAAATTTTTAAACAACTGACGCACTGTACGTCAAAAACCCATGGCGGGAAATGTATCAGTGAACCATTAACCATAACAACATTGAACCACCAACTGTCAATTTGGACCTACTTATATTTTTGAAAGAAAATGGTAAAAAAACAGCTTTTTAACCGGGCTCAAGTCAGCTAAACACTGATAAACATGTATTACTTATTACGAGGAAAAATGAGGTTTGAAAAACTCAACCGCGGTGTCTATGGACACACTGAAGGAATGCGATCCCATTCTTAAGCGAGGACAGACTAGATTTCCAAACAAAAACAACCGAGTCCGTTATAGATTTTTTTTTGATAGTCCGACAAGAAACAGTATTATCTTAAGGCAGAATTTGTTGGCACTCCATTTCGCACATCTATTTCAGGGACTAGAAGGAGTTTTTCTGTTTTTCAAGCTTTCATTCTATCTTTATGGCGGAGAGGTTATTCGTGTTTCTCGATTCAGGAGATGAACGGGTTTCTTTCACAACGTACGGGTTCGAATACAATCAAAGTGACGATTAAGATTATTATGTCAAAACTGAGAAAATATTGTTCAAGGTTGGCCGACGAGATTCATGGAAGCTCAGGTAACAGAAAAAGATAAATTTTTTTAAATAAAAACAGAAATTCATGGAATGTTTGGAGTAAGGTTCATAGTAACAGCAATTCTGAAGATCAGTGAAAATATTAACGACGTATAGAGATTTGATTTTAAATATTAAACGAAAAACTCGTAGCGGTTGGCGAGCTGATATTCCACTTCGGCGTTCTTGTACATCTCGATGTTCTGCGACAAGAAACGTGAAATTAAAAACGATCAATCTAATTCGATATTATTATAATTAACCTAAGGTAATTCTAATAAACTGAATGTTTAGAATAACTATTTGATAGGAACCAAAGTCGTACCAACTGGATGTCGCGGGCCAGATCTTCGAGCTGCTTCTCGTGCATCTTTTGAAGTTTCTCCTTCTCCTTGGCCTGCCTCATGGCCGTCATTTTACGTTCATCGATGAACTTCTTGGTGTTGTTCTGGTTCTTCTCGCGAAGTCGACGCTCCTTCTCGGCCTTATTCCGCAGCGTCTTGTCGCTGGAGATCTCCCGCGCTGTCTCGACCGCGATGCGCGCCTGCCGGGCCTTTAGCTCCTTATTTTCCCTAGTAGTTTCAAACAAATTATTATTAACCGTCATTTATTACTTTGCATACAGTAATGTATTTGTAATTTTCTGAAATTTTAAACATGTAAGAAATAACTGGATTACGCAATATCATCAACATTAAGTTATTGTAAGTTAAGTTTTGATTTAAATTTTATTTTGATTTTTTTCTCAAAGTTAAGCGATACCTTTCATTCTTAGCCTCGAGCATTTTAAGCTGCGCACCTTGAGCAGCCTGCATCAGATTCTTGAGGATGTCCTGCTGAGCCTCGAGCTGCTCCTTCAGCAGCGTCCATTCCTCTCGCATGTGGCGACCCACCAGATCGGACCATTCCTTCGTCTGCTCGGCTACCAGCTCCTTCAGGGCAGGATCGGCTAAAAAGTCTCCATTCCTGTTCAAATTTAAAAACGTAATCTTAAACCATCATAAACTTATGAATGACGTAATCATTACATAAATTAAGTAAATGGCAACTGATACAATACTTAACGAATAAACGTTATATAATTAAATTCAGCGATTACGATTGCGGTGTGTTATAAGATATTTGCAAATTAGAGATATCGATGTACAGTAATCGATACGATATCAATAAAGATTTGCGTTATCGATATGGATTTCCATCGATACGATAACAATATGAATGAACGTTGAACGAGGCAAAAAAGCATCGATACATTCGACAAATATCGATATAAACGATACCATGTATCGATAAAGTTTCGTAATATTACGAAACTTTATCGATACGATGATTTAGCGATCGATACGCGATTTAGCGATACGATGATAGGATAACGAGGCCAAACAACATTTCGACATCGGTATCGGTATATCGGACAACCCTGATTGAGATTCATTAATTTTAATATTAACTATAACCTTAGATAATACTATTGATGTTAATTATACAATCAACTAGAATTAAGTTTTAGACAGCGTGTAAATGAGTGCACATTTCATTCAGTCAGGTTTCTTGAAGTTGAATACTTTTTGCCCTTGACGAGACGCTCAATGGCCGCGACCTGGGTCTTCTGGACGGCCATTTTCTCCTTCTGCTGGCGCTTCCTCATCGACTCGAGATCCTTCTGGTGCTTCTTGGTCGCCTTGGCGAACGCCTTGTCGTTACGCAGCGTCTCCAGGGTCACCGGTTCAAACTTCAGCTCCTCTGCAATCAAAATCAAAACGCGTGACAATAACAAGACAACAACAGGATAATAACAATAATCACAATAGTATCATAATAGTAATAATATTTGATACTTGTTTTTAATTTTTTTAAACCTCGTTTTTCTTCCTCTCCTCCGTACTTGGCTCCCACGGCGGCTGCTTTCGACGATTCCGACTCCTCGATGCCCATGGCCTTCATTTGGTCGTCCCGTTTCTGCTGCGACGACATGAATGCCTTCGGGTCCGAAAGTGCGTCCATCAACCCTTTCAAATTCATCCATTCAAGTAGTACGGTTATTAATTAGTCAGATCGCTGCAGATTCTTTTCAGTATTCTTACTAGTTCGTTTCAGTATTATCAATAATGTATTTCAGTGTTATTACCAGCTCATTTAGATCAGTATTATTACTAAGTGTTTACCTGATTTTGAAATTGCATTAAATTGTGAGATAAAAGACGATAGGAACGAACAATCAATTTATATTTTTAGAAAAAAACAAACCTCCAAGGCCGTCCGGAACGTAAATTTTCAATTCGATATTGCAAAAGAGCATGGGAAGCGCCATTGGGAAGTTGGCCTCGGTCCTCAGTGAAATGTGCCGGTATCCGGCCTGCAATCCATCGAGCGGAAGGATCCGCTGGCCCAGCAGCTTGCCGTTTTCGTCGTAGACGCCGAAACGCAGGACGGCCAGTTCCGGGAGAACCACCTGATCGTCAAGGTAATTAATTATTACCACTATTGACATAATTCATTAAATTATTCATATAAGAATAAGTTAAGTAACTTAAAGATGCCAGCAGTTCACAATCAATTGACATATGTGATTACCTAATTCATCTAATAATACGTTAAGTGATTATCTTTAATAAGATTATAGATAATTGATTATCTAATTATGTAATAATGCGTTCGGTAATGTAATATGATGACTGATAAATAATACTTGTTTATTTCTCAGCCGCATCTCAAATTTAATTGTACGTCGTCACTCCATGAAATGTGTTACTTTTAATCTAAATTTAATCAAATTGAATTGAATTCAGTGGACAAACCTTGCGGAATACGAACGGCTCTTCGTTGTAGACGGGGTTCAATCCGTTAGCCGGAACCATCCGAGTGCGGAACTCCTTGCGGATCGTGTCCGTGGGCAGACCGTACATGTCGACTTCAACGTAGGTACCGACCTTCTTATCCGA
>JAIQCU010001625.1:0-19320 GCA_022114935.1 Leptestheria dahalacensis
TTGTCCACAGATTGAATAGGATGTTAACCTAAATCAATATAAGACGACTTTATACGAATTGGCTGATACAACTTTAACTTTGCCTTTGAAATGTTCGAGAGGTGCATCGCTGCATTGTTATAGACAGTTACTCGTATCAATAGGTATGGATAGGATAGACTGATAGATAGGCAAACACATAGACGGATGAATGGATAGTTAGACAGTCAGGTAGGTAGATAGATGCTTACAGTGATAGACTAACAAGTAGACATAGAAGTAGATTTATAACCAGATGTATATACGTAGATACATATAGTTAGAGAGGGATAGACAGATAGATAGAAAGACAGATAGATCGACAAGTACAATAGAAGAAAGTTGTGGGTAGACATAGCTGATAGATAGCATTAGCACTTCAAAGTGGCACAACAATACACTGTGACGTACCCTCAATGTGTATATCGTCGACGGGGCTGAAGAGATAACTCGAACAATGGCCGTCATTGTAACCAACACGCGAGTAATTTGAGCTCTGCTATCCTTTTGGCTTCAGTCACAAGTTGCCTGTTTAGTCATTTTTGCAACTTTTTATCATTTAGTCCGTTTGTATGCGCTTCCGCCTTCAGTTCATTCATATAAATAATTACAGTTAAATTATAGCTTTGTATGAAATATTGACATGGCATACACTTGTGTGTAACTCTATGTTTAGATGTGTAGTTAGTTCGATAGATAGATAAACTGAGAACACCTACCTTGTCTCATCTCATGCAATTCACTAACTAGATAGACGAATACGTAAAAAAATAGATAGACAGATAGATAGATAGATAGATAGGTAGATAGACAGACAGACAGACAGATAGATCGATATATTGATAGTTTTGATAGATAGACCGATCCATAGATAGCTAGACAGACATATAGATAGATAGATAGATAGATAGATAGATAGATAGATAGACAAACAGATTGTTGGATAGACAATCAGATGGTAAATAAATAGTTTTAGAGATAGATGGATAGATAGACAGACAGATAGATAGATAGATAGATAGATAGATAAATAGATCCATAGATAGCTAGACAGACAGATAGATAGACAGACAAATAGACAGATAGATAGAGAGAATAAAGAGATAGAGAGAATGGAGAGAGAGATAGATAGATAGAACACTGGACACATGGAAGACTCATCTGATTAACTGGACAGGTCATTTAAGGGTTTCAGTGAGTCTATGTTCAGTCATGTAGCCACGGAAGAGTTGCTACTAAAGGTCGATAAGGTAACTACGTCAACTGGTCTTGCGATCGGCGAGCAAGTAAACATCCTAACCCTCAAGAGGCACGTCTTCACGAGCAAATTATTTCCCTATCTCGCTAATTTAGCGCAATGACCTTCGCCTCGCGTATACACAAGTAAGAGATAGGGACCAAGATCTATGGCCGTGTTTATACTTGGGTCTAAGAATACGGTCCGTGCGATATCTCTTAACAGTTTCTCTTATTCCTGTTTACGTTTACTCGCTTGGTAATACCTTTAAGACTTTTAAAAGTAATTCCTGTAGATTCTAAACAGTCGAGTAAAAAAAAGGACGTGCCGTTTATCTATATTTATAAAGTTTAATTAATTGATATATTAATAATAAATTAAATTACGTATTCTAATTTATACTGTATTGAATAATGATGTCTTAGAAGCACAGATTTTACTCACTAACCTTGTGAAATGGAAACAAGTAGTTGTTAAATTGCAGCGAAATACCTGAACTAATTCAAGATGGCGTCCTTGGTGAAAAAGAACTTGAAACAGCCATTGTCTTTCCGACCATAAACAAAGGCTTCCAATTAAAGGCTTGGAGGGAAACGAAGCTATATCCGTCAAGTGTGCTGACTTGATTAAAATCAATTGATCTTGCGTATATCGTCGTTACTGATTACCGTACAACTATATGTATTTAGAGCTACCTATCGATTAACCGTCGATCTGTCTAACTATCTATCTGAATACGTATCTATTCTAAATATTTGTTGTTGTGTGCAACTATCCAACTGCCTACACGTACCGACCTGCATATCTACCTGTCTACCAAATCTATCTATCTATCTATCTATCTATCTATCTATCTATCTATCTACCTATCTATCTATCTATCTATCTATCTATCTATCTTTATCTATCTATCTATCTGTCTGTCTATCCATCTAACTATTGAACTATCTATCTACAACCGGGCTGTCTATCTATCTGTCTGTCTATCTAACTATCTATCTATCTATATGTTTATTGATATACCTGTCTATCTATCTATCTATCTATCTGTCTGTCAGTCTATCTGTCGGTCTATCTGTCTATCTATCTGTCTATCCGTCTATCGATAGAACTATCTATCACGACCGGTCTGTCTGCCTACCTGTCTGTCTATCTAACTATCTATCGATCTATCTGTTTATCTATCTGTCGGTCTATCTGTCTATCTATCTATCTATCTATCTGTCTGTCTGCCTATTCATCTATCCGTCTGTCTGTATGTCTATCAACCTATCTATTCATTATCTATATAACCATCTATCCGTCTATATATCTATCTGTCTCTCTGTCTATCTATGCTATTCATCTATCTATCCATCTGTCTATCTGTCTATCTGTATATCTATCTGTCTATCTTTCTATCGATCCATCTATCCATCTGTCTATTGATTCGTATAACTATGTACTTATCTATCTACCTATCCCATCTACCTATCTATCTACGGTATAGGAAGATATGTTTCCATAACATTAATTTCATCTATAAACAAACTAAAGGTAACAAGAAAGAAAGTCTATTCTCCAACTGTAGAAGACAAGAGAATAAAATGTAATGACGCGCTATAACATCATGCGATTGTAAAACAAAGGATCGGTTTTGTTTTCCTATGGACCATCGAGCTGGGGCATTCAGTTATCGATTATACAATTTTAGTGGAGATATTTTCTGTTATATTGCTGTGCAGGTCTTCACGTGGGCTCAACGGTAACGCTGTAAAACCGCCGTGCGTCGCGTGAGTATATTCCCAATGCCGCGCTCTTACGTCCCCGTATTGCCAACAGATACATAAAAGTGCGGGAGAACGATCAATGCATCTACCTTTCAAATTAACTATACCTTACAGCAATACTGTAAATGTGCCCTTCCACAGTACTGACCTTCATATATAATTCCAGGTTTTTAGTCTAGAGAAAAATATAATGACGGTTCTGATTGGTTTAACTTTAGAATTTTATTTTGGTAAAACTATCAATGCGATTTAGATGAAACTTGACCGGTACATAAAGTGATACTAGTTCTACATTCAGTATTTTTTTTGAATGTTATAGCTTCGAAAACCTGGGAGCTATAAGCGATCAACTTTTCCCCAACAAGAACCTTTTTAAATTACCCTAGACTGTACTTGTCACCATAAATAAGTTTGTTTTTTTTACTGCAAATTTGATTATGAATGTTTAACTTTGATAACCACGGCTCTCGAAGGTTGTCATATGATTATAACTGTTGGTACCATGTAATAATAAGTACCCAATATACACAAAGCCAATGAATGTATTTCCAATTAGACTGTTAATACCACACGGGGTTATATATTCCATGAACTATAGAGCGTAGGTTCTGGTGGATCATAAGATTACAGGGAGAACTATGGCAATTTCCTTAAGTGGGAAAAAGAGTAGGACTGGAATATTAGATTTGTTCAAAGTTGGCAAAGTTGGAAGGTGTGGCTTCCGTTAGGTCCAACTGGACGTCGTCGTCTTCGCGTAAAAATCGAATGTCCGAGTCTTCAGGGAGTCGGTTCTGATCTTTGGACAGGCGTGACCTCTGACCTCTCCTTCGGAAGATTGCTACGGCTGTGAGCGTAACGGTCAGCGTTACAACTACGGCTCCAACGACCAGGCCAAGAGTTAAAGTGTCACCGAATCCCCAGGTAGTTTCACTTCTCCCCTGACGTGCCATCCATGGCTGGTCGGAATTTATGTTCACATCTGCAAAGAACAAGGTATTTCGCTCAAGTCCTCTATATACTCCACAACAGGGAGATACAAGAAAAGGATCCTTGCTGGAGACAAATTGTATGCCTATAACTCCCACAGTTATGAAGTTATAGCAGCCCAAAAAATACCGCATGTAGACTAGATAGTACTCAGCACATTACTAGAGTTTCGTTCAAATCGGCTTGTACGTTTCGTCAAAATAAAATCCTAAAGATGGAGATATACTCAATTAATAGCCATTAACATAGCCTGGATAAATGCATCTATTATAATCCTAATTAAACTTTTTCCCACGGGGTTCTATATGCTTCTTGACTTGGCATGTGAGTTACGTAACTACTAGTCACTCTAGTAATCAATGGCTACAAACGCGTCTTTTAAAAACACAGAATCATCTAATCTCAATTAAGTTAATCCAATAACAAGTTTCAATTCTCAACTCTACGTCAATATATCCTCTTCTCTTGGTTTTGTGTTTTTAAAAAAATGTAATTCTATTTCGCAATATTAATCCAGTCCAGTCGACAACTTCATCAATATGCGCATTCTGAACCCTACGGGAATCTGGGAAGTTTATCGCTTAAAAAGGGCCATTCGTGATCAGCCAATGTCCGAGGGGAGGTTTGGCCATAGTACTCTGACGTTATCTCATACGTCCAAATACATCGGTTGCAAACAAGTGGCATTCTAAGACGGCGATCTCCTATCCTCCGTGACTCGGTGAGTGTATGTCTTGCATCGATATCGAGTATTCATGTAGATAAATAATGAGCAATGAGCTCGATACGAAAGGTCATTGGTCGGTCCCATGTGATTTGTTAACCTTCGTCAGCGCGATGCTACTTTCAAACATTGATTTGCTTCAACGGGTTCGATTCGATTTGTCAATGAATATTGGATTCTCTTTTCCCGAGTACGTCGATATCGGGTCGAAGTAGATGACGTAAAAAGCAACACGCAAATCACATATACATCTCATTGAGTTTCTAATCAAAGTTGAAGGTAAATTGAGCTTATGACCTCTAGTTTTCAATGTTTACATAAATATGGCGTTAGCAATAACAGTTCTACTGTGCTATTCTGGATTTCGTATAAACTGTAACTGTGTTTAATAGGAGCCTAGTTTTGCCCTATAGCCTAGTTTTGAGAAAGTTAACGAAGTGAAGGCGACGTCTTATCTGGTTTGAACCAACCAGTCTGGTTCTTATAGTTTAGAGTGCACAGCCCTAACGTGGTTCGACTTTTCTAACATCTGTATAGTCTGTTTCAACTTTTAGGTCGTAATGTTAATCTTGCTTAAAAGCGTTAACTTTAACTCTTATGGCTTTCATGTCTTTAAAACTAGTTTCGTATCGCCCTATGACCGAGATTATAGTCCTAGATCCTATGGCATGACCTAGAGGAATACACAATATTCTAGTCTTGAGAGTTTCTTCAGTCTAGTCCGGCGCTCTCCTAGTTACACGGCGACGAAACTACGAGTCCAGTGTAATCTAGTTTTTTATCTAGTCCTGATTAAAATCTCCCTTATTTCAGGAATCCTGTTACTTCAGTCCAAATTTGTAATCTCTAGTCAATACTCCTGGTCAAGAACTTGTGAACTAGTAAATCTATATAATCTAGGGTACACAAGTCTCCTAGTGCAGGTATAGTGCATAGATAGTTACACGGATAGACTGACAAGTAGTTAAACAAGTAGGTAGATGGATAGGTAGGTAGATTTATAACCAAATGGATAGTGAGATATGGAGTTGGATAGATAGACAGACAGATAGATAGATAGATAGATATATAGACTGACAGAAAGATGGATTAGATGGATATATATAACAGAACCGCTAAAACCTTTGGAACTGTCTAATACCAATAGCTAATATTTAATATCCATCAAGTCTGGATTAAGTTTAATCCTCATGCTGGTACCGTTTTTACTACGGCTACACGACGAGACTAACAATAACACGGAATACAATAAAGGATCGAAATGCGAAAAGGCAACTGAAACAGACATGCGTTAACTCGGCATATTCCAAGTCAAATTGTTCATTTGACGCTGGAGATTCTGTGGACTTTGTGCGCGCGGCAGAAGTCGAAATGACGTCATAAATGCAACTTGCGTCAGTTGTAAGTTAGTCAATGCACGTTTGCTTGCAAAGTTGGACGTGCCACACATTCAGAAGGGCGATCATTAAGTGAACAATATGGCGGGACGGACCCCCCCTCTCCCTGCGGACACAAGTACGACTTGTAGCCACACACACACAAGTTTGCCAGCCTAATCAAGTGGCTCATAAACACGTTAGAGGGACTCGGGCGATACGCATAAGCGCCACCGGTAAACAGTAAACTTCAAAGCGTACAATCTACCACACATTAAAAAAAGGGGCGGCACTATATAAGACAAGGACTTTAATTGCTTGTATCTTATAAAGTTACATCGATATAACGACGAAAATTTAATCGAAACATCTCCTTAGGTACTACAATCTAAGTGCAAATTTCCAGGCAATTCGAACAAATAGTTTTGCTGGTATTGAAGGTCAAAGTTTGAAGCAGCGCGTCGATGTGATCGCTTATAGTATATTGGTAGACTGTACGATAGACTTGAATGGTCTGACAGTTGCATTGGAGTGAATTGCCTCAACCGCCCAAAGTCGAAACCAGTGAGAACCTATTCTGACGTGAACTTCAGTCCAGTCAGGTTTGAAGTTAATCCACGTGGGAATTGTCAATTCGAGTCTCTTGGCGTCATCAACAAAAAGGTCAAGTGGGTGAACTTGGCAACTGAGAAATCCTCATATGTCGCACATGTCTCCTTCTTAACAACAAAATAGCTAATACGAGACTCGGACATGAAAACGTCATTAGAATGTCATAAATGTGATTGAACGATGGGATAATTTAAAATAACTGGTCTCTCTTTAATCAGACGGCATGTTCGTAACAGTCACGTGACTGGGGTTGCGCAATGATTGCACAATCTGTCTAAGTTTCTATTCGTTTGTTTAGTAGCTTTGTAGACAATGAATATGATAATAGTTTACTGAATACTGAACTTTACTGAATTTACTGACATCCAGTCTAATAGTTTATTTCGATAATGTAATTCAGAATTTACCTTCCGAGCAGAATTGCATGTAGTCCGAGCAGCAGGTCCCTTCCAGCAGGCACGAGGATCGACAATCACAGGTGTCGTTGGTTCCCACTGATCCGCATTTCTCCGAGCAGGATCCTCCTCCTTCCACCTTTCCCGGGGTTTGCGTTTTCTCGCTGGCGTCTTGATGGTCGAAATAAAAAAAAATTTGGAGGAAAAAAAATCAAATAAACACACATGCCAATTAATTTCACTTAGGTCGTTTCGTAAGGGGCTGATGCGGAGACGGAAAAAACAAAAATAATTAATCTATCTGTCTTTATCTCGAGTTGCGTTACTTATCGTTAAGGATCCGTTTGCAGCGATCGTTTGTTAGGATCTCTTCGTTAAGTGAGTGCGCAAGAAAAAGTTTCGTTTCCTCTACTCAAAGGACCAAACGAACCCCCCAAAACTCGACGTTAACTTAAATTGTCAAATTATGCACACTAATAATAACTATAATGTTAATATAAATACGATACATTAAGTCATAAATGTAATGATACTATAACTATAATGATAACTGACTAGGAAGTTAACGTATATAACGTAATCAAGTTAACTGATATCAAAAAGAAAGGGAACGGTTACGGCCCTTGATCGTGTTGAACCGAAAAGTTTGATACACAATTTCGCCGCTAGGTGGCGCTGTTTTCATTCATACGTTCATTCAGAACACTGTTCAGACGTGTTTGCAGCACCGACAACGCGACCGGACACTTTAAGACTACAACCTTACAGTCACCTTGTCGGTGAAAGAACAGGCTCATCTAATAGTTTAAAACTTAATGTCAATTAGCTTAATCATACTGAAGACAGTTGGCGTGTAGACAAAAGTCATTACGAGTTACCAGGTTTAGCAGTCGTCTGATCGGCAGCAGCTTTGCACTGATCCCCCTGAGCCAGCACAACGTCATCGATGCCGATATCGCTCAAATAGCCGCTGCCGCGTATCCCTTCGATGACAATCTGAAAGCCAACACGACAATACGAAATATGAAAAGACTTTAAGTTTGATGAAATTTGAAATAAACAACTCTATGGAATCGCGTATTGTGATGTCAAGCCTTACTTGGAAGTTTTCACCGACGTCACCGGGTAGCTGGACATAACCTTGAAGCCAGCGGTTGCCTTGGTTACCGGATTTGACAAAACTGGGCGCTACTTGGCTGAGTTTCTTGCTCTCCGGTTTGACGTAAACGCGCAATTGACCTGCAAAATATATATATATATTAAAATTAAAATCTAATGTAACATAGCCATCAAACTATACTGAATCTTAAATGCAAACTATCTTCATTAAAATTAGAGTAGTTAGGATTTAGACGAGGAAAACGAGAGAATCGCGAGTTGGTAACTCGAGTACGAGTAATGGGAAACAAATATTCGCTTACAAGGTTAAAAAAAGACTTGAAAAGTGCAATATAGAAGACCCCTCCCTGCTCATGTTGAGCTCGTATTGAACGATAGTACAACTCCATGAATGGCTAATGTGCACCTAGCATGATGACCGGGCACATACTTTGTCATTGTTTAAAACGAAGTGCTCGCCCTGCTACAGTCGAAATGACGAATCATTACGTAAACCTTCTTGTTGTGTCAATAAACGTGTTTACGTAACAAACACCACCAATTACGTATATTTCAATGTTAAAAAAAACTGGCGCTATGAAGTACTTACTGCTACTGGCTCTTGTTGGTAGGTAGATGGGGAGATGGATAGATGGATAGATAGGTAGATAGATACATTGATAGATATATAGATAAAAAGGCAGACAGGTAGATACCCAGGTAGATAGATAGATGGATACATAGACAAATAGATAGATAAACTGACAGACAGATGGATAAATAGATAGACAAAGAGACAGACAGATGGATAGATAGATGAATAGATAGGCAGAGAGAAAGACAGTTAGATAGACGGATAGATGGTTAGACAGATAATGAATAGATAGGTTGATAGACATACAGACAGACAGATAGATGAATAGATGGGCAGAGAGACAGATAGATAGATAGAAAAATAGGCAGACATGTAGACAAATAGGTGAAAACAGAGGTAGATAGATGGATGGATAGATCGAAAGACTGATAGACAGATAGATGGTTAAATAGATAATTAATAGGTAGGTTGATAGACATACAGGTGGACAGATAAATAGATAGCCAGGTAGATAGAAAGGTTGATCTATAGATGGATCGATAGACAGATAGTCAGATATAGATAAATGGATATATAGATCGATAGACAGACAGTTATTTAGAGGTAGATAGATATTTATTAGATAGGTTATATAGATACACAGATAGATAGATACGTAGATAGACAGGGTACACAGATGGAAGATGGACAGATAGATGGTTAGACAGATACACAGATAGGTAAACAAAAGTTAAATAGGATAGATGGATAGATAGACAGACAGACAGACACATATATAGAGATAGATAGTTAGGTAGATAGATAGATCAATACATAGAAAAGTAGTTTTAAAAAATTAACAAAAAGATCCTTATCGGAATTCAATTTCAATGTTGATATAATTCTGCTACTTTTTTACATTGAAATTCTGATTTACACCGAGCGCTGTTCACTCTATTGGCTATAGCGACGGGAAACAGTAAATCAAATCTGTTTTTAACCGAAAATTTATTTGTATTTTTTTATTTGTTTAGTGTTTGGAAATATGAGAAAATAGCACAATTCTTAATAAAAAAAAGGGAAAAGAAAAGGAGATCCCGTGAAGCTATACTGAATGTCATTTCCCTGTGCCGCAGCGGGAATAAATCAAACACGACAGCGCCGTTTGTCGATTCCACGGGCCTCTTCTCTAATATGCAGATTTTATTGGATGACGTAAATTCAGCGCGCAGAATGACGGTCTATACGTCATTTACCAGGCGTCGCTCGTCGATCCCTCAGGTGAAACTCGTAACAATCAAAATATAAACCGTAAAGAATTAACAAATTCAATTCAGATCTTATCATCAGTTCATTCATTTCGTTGATAGTTAATCATACTTAAACTACAATTATACTGTTGAAACTTCGATAAACACTGAGACTCCCCAGTGCCAAAATCAGTAGGTCCAACTACTGAAACTGCTGATACTCGACCAAATCCAGCAGGCAGGCGGTTCAACAACAGCAGCCAGAAATCAATAGGGAGAATCATTTTCTAAAATACTGTTTTTTATTTAAAAAAAAAGCTTTTAAAGAANGATGATTTGCTAGAGCTTCACGATTTGGCCGTCTCGTATCATGGGATTACTTATGCGTCTTGGTAAATGAAGAAAACTCGATTAGCTATTGCGCACTAATGTGAGGCTCTAAGTTGATTTCTTGTGTTCATAACACAATAGAGACGTCGATGGTTGACGGAATGATCCAGCGACCAGCTATACGGATGGTTATAGTCGGTTTCGTTGAATGAATAAATTATGTATTATTGTGAACCCTTTAGATATAAATATGTACTTTTGAATGGAGTTGTACGGTAAGTAACATTGTGGCGGAGTTTATATGAAATTAAAGTCTGTCTCTAAGGGTTTGTCGCTATGTACCTATCTCTCTGCCTGTCCACCTATCTGTCTATCTGTCTATCTATCTGTCTATCTATCTTAATACTTATCTGTCTATCAATCTATCTATCTGTCTTGGTGTCGTGTCTATCAACTTACTTAATCTATTTGTGTATCTATTTATCTCTCTAATTATCTGTCTATGTATCTATCTATCTATCTGTCTATCCATCTGTCTACCTGTCTGCAATTATCTATCTATCTATCTGTTTTGGTGTCGCATCTATCTATTTATTTAGTCTATTTATGTATCTATTTATCTCTCTAATTATCTGTCTATGTATCTATCTATCTATCTGTCTATCCATCTGTCTACCTATCTGTCTATTATCTATCTATCTATCTGTTCTGGTGTCGCATCTATCTATTTATTTAGTCTATTTATGTATCTATTTATCTGTCTAATTATCTGTCTATGTCTAACTATCTACCCACTTAGCTATCTGTCTGTCTCTCTATCTATTTAAATCACCTATTTATCTAACTATATATATATACTTCCACCTATATGTCTGTCTATCTACCTATCTATCTATCTGTCTATCTGACTGTTTATCTCTATATACATCTATAACTATCCATCTATTTATCCACCTGTCTGGCTGCCTAACTATTCACCTACCTACCAATCTATCTATCTATCTATCTATCTATCTATCTATCTATCTATCTATCTATCTATCTATCTATCTATCTATCTATTTATATTGTTTGCTTAGCCTGCGGCGATTCAATTGATATCAAGATGGTTTCGCCAAGAAAGTTAGTTTATAACAGCTGATAGATTAGTATTATAACAGATAAACTGAAATACATACGTAAAGTTCGAACAAAAGGAAAACTGGCAAGCAAAACACGGAAATTACGGTTTAACCGGAAATGAATTTACTGAAATAAGCTAAAGACAGCTTGCAAAATTGTCAAATAATCTCAATGTCATAAAAAATAATAAGTACCCAACTAACAGTAATCAGAGGGCGAGGTAACATAACACACTATTTTATGACGAGTTAGGTAACCTTCTGGATTACGCTGAAACAATTCCCATTAATTCCATTGAAAAGTTGAGGTACTGACCCATGTTAGCTCCGTACATATGATACCAGAAGACGAAACATCCGTCGCTGGTCGAATTGGGTCCGTAAACGGGCGAAAACAGACGGGCAGTATCGTTCTCCAAACGAGGGGCGGAAGCCTCAGTATATATATAATTACCTGCGTTAATTCACAGAAAAAATTTTAATTGTCAGATCGTCTTTTTAACTGAATGTTATATTTTAAAAAACTTACCATTTCTACCCTCTCCGAGTGTGTGGTCAAAGGAAGGCCCGGTTCCTACGTAGGCCGACGGAGCAGCCGAGCTGATCTTTCTCCAGTCAAAGTTGTGCGAGCGATCCTGATTCCATCCGCACAAACCTCCGGTCTCGAAATCGCACGACAATTCCGGTTTCTTTCCGTCTCCTTAATACAGAATTTGATATTTAAACAGGTAGTCAGTAGTTGGAATCCGGTTTGAATCGGCTCTACTTGTGTGCAAGTTAATGCATGCAAATCTGCATTCAACTAACATTATATCGATTATTATAACACTATATCGATTATTACACCATCGTATCGATTATTATACTATTGAAGTGATTATGTTATTATAACATTATATTGTATGTAATCACATATCGTATCAATTATTGTCATAACATTATGATAACATTATACAGATTACTATAACATCATATCACCATATCGATCAGTGTAACATTATATCGATTATTATGACAACATTATATTCAAGTCTGTATGCAAATTTACATTCAGTTTTGAGTCGAAACTTTATGGCGTAATTTGAGAGGAAAATTAACTCCCGTACCAAAACATTGCGAAACTGTTCCATTCCAACTATCGCCATTGCAGTAGAGGACCCGCGGGCCGTTCAGTACGTAGCCGGGATCGCATTCAGTAAACACCACCGACTGGAACAGCAAACTCACCAATCGGCCGTTGGCCGGCCGATCCAATCCTGTACATCCGCCGCCTGTAATTCAAATACGTTGTTTAAGCACATATGATGAATCTGAGAGATCAGTAGTCTGAAAAACGGCTGCTATAACTACCACCTGACAAAGTTACAGTTCTATATCTTTACAATTTAGTTTATGATTTGAGCCAATTACCGTGGGTTATGTGAACTTATCAACCAATTTTAACCCCCGTGTGTGAATACTATATTAGATACATGGTTAGATAATAGATAGATAATCGCTTCTAATAAAGTTAAAACTTAAGATTTAAAAACCACCGGTCATTCACATACGAATCGCCAGCGACACCAGGTGGCGAGTTTCGTAACTAACGTACACCCAGGCTGCCAGTCAAATAACATATCCTCGCGGTTATGTCTTTGATGAAGCTTTATGTTATGTTATCGTGTGTATCCCCAGTGCAAAAACCTGCTGAACGACCTGCTGCTAACCGTCTGCGTGCTGGATTTGGGCGAATATCAGCAGTTTCAGTAGTTCCCGCCTCCCGTAAGCAAGCAAACTGGAACCAGAGCTGGTTGAACTGCTGGTTATTTGCACTGGGATTTAAAGTTTATCTGAATCTATTACAATTCGATCGTTAAACGCAAACAGCGGGAATCGATTGCCATTGTATCAGTTCACACATATCAAAGTCATTACATCGACTATCTGCTTCACAAAGGATAGTCCGGGAAACTTTATCGATATTTAACGATCCAGATAACTTTCTCATCTTAAGACTAAACATGACCGACGAAATCATTTTGAAACTCAAGCTAATACGATCATGAAGTGCAACTCTTGGTTTCAAACTAACCTCCAGCAGGTTCAATCGACTGTTTCGTTTGTCTTGGCAAAGACAGCAGCTATTACTTTCAAAAGCGAAACAGGCGAGTGTTCATCGAACTTGCCAAAAAGTAGCGCGCCGAGCGGAAACTAATCAAAAGAGGGGCCCCAAAAGGGGTTTTCGACGACCAACGACACGGGATTCATTTCCTGTGAAAGCCAGCGGCTGTTTCAACAGACTCCCTCTCTGCAATTTTCTTCCTCTGCACTTTACCCAACTAAACTACAATCTGGTCTCAATGTGAGCCAAACACTGAAACTGCAATGTCCTTATAACATAATTTTTACTTGATTAACTTAAAGAGATATTACAATACATGTTAAGATCTGCTTAAAGTCGACTGAAGGTTTAATTCTAGCAAGGTTCTCTTCTAGAATGGATTTTGGATGATTTTGGTTAAAGTTAGCTGCTTACGTGCGCATACGGGAGCACTGTTTGTCCACTGGCCGTCTATACAAGTTGCACTAGAGTCTCCCAGGAGGAAGAATCCCTTGGAACAGGCAAATTTCACAATGCGTCCTGCTGCTCGAAGACGTATTCGACCGTTATCCAATATCGGTTTGGGACACGATGATTCTCTACGACGTCCTATTGACCAAATACAACACACACACACTCGGTAATTTCAATTCACATCTCGTAAACAAAGGATTTACCAAACTGGCCGTTAACGCTGACGAAAGCTAGAGTAACTAGGAACCAGGTGAATTTAACCATTTTTTCAAGAAATTCCAAATGAATGGGTTGTTTCTTAAAGTGTGTGAAAAGCAGGTTTAAAGAAGCAATCTGGCTTTCAGCCCTTCCAATTCAAGCGAGCTGCAATTTAACAATGAAGAGGGAAAAAGAGGGGCGGAATTTAGTTCATTTGGCTGCCAATCTAGTCCGGAAGCGTTAGAGCTTCTCGTCGATGGCGATATCGCCGGATGCAGGCGTCTCCCTGTCTTGTATACACTCCGTCTTGCTTATGCTGTTGGCGTAACTCTAACATATTAGTTTTCCTTTCCTTTAAAAAAAAGTTTCAGATTTTGACAAATACAACTAGTTGTTATTCTTACTTCTATTTGACAGAAAAGAAACATGATTTAGACAGTTGCTAATTGAAGTAAAATTTAAATTGATGCGAGCATCCAAAAGATCTATAACTTGAATAAAAACTGAAAGATGCGTTTGGGATAATGACCATCCCTTATGTGCATTTTTTAAATTTTGCGTTCAGATATAATTAAGGTTAACTGACTTGATCCTGTAAACAATCTGTGAAACACGTACATACCTCCGCTACAAGCTTCTGTGTCTGCTGCTCCGTGGTGTACCGAGGTACTCTCGGGCCCTGGGTAGAACCCTTGATTTCTAAGACTGAAGGCCCACTTAGGGCCTCTCCGGACCCCTCAAGAGTTTCAAACTTGGCACGGGCCCTGGGCAAGATCGCCGCAGTTGCCACCCCATGGCACGCCACTGTGCTGCTTCGTGCTTGCATACTCTAGTCCATCAACAGATAAGTGGATTAAGATAACTGCAGCTGTAGACTCCTAGAAGTGTAACTCTCAAGAATCTCAATTTGGCACAAATACGTTTACAAATCACACATGAAAAGTAGTTACTGACCATTACCAATCGTGATTAGAATGGGGATAGTAGGTCATTTTTAGTCTGGTCAAATGGCAAAGTTGTTCGACTAAATCATTCACAGAGGTGATGTTTTACCTGCTCACGTATTCCACTTATATTCTCTGATTTAGGATGGTTCCATAACCTGATTGTGCTGTGAATTGGCAATATTGTAAAGTGTTCGTCTGCTAGATCATCACACAGCGCGACACGTTGCCAGTTTCTCATTTACAGACGCATTTAATGTGGTCGACACTATAGTGGTAAGACGAGTTCATTAATAGCCGGAATGTAAATTTAAAGTCTCTACTGTTATTGCTACCTCCAATTTTCATTTTTGTCGAATTTAAAAGGATGTTATAGTAAGAGAGGTGTTTGGTTAAGGCTTAGGGGCAAATAAAGAGAATTTTCTTGTCTGTAAATAGAATTCTGTTGTAATGTTATATAACACAAGATATATACAAGATACCATTTCAAAGTTCAAAAGGATGCGCTTTAGCCGCATCCTTTTGTTTTCAAACGATTCAACAACCAAGTTTGTCTGCTTTCGCGCTCCCTGCATCAACCGCGAGCGAGAAGTCGAAATGACTGGTTATTTATTTAGATTCAGCTGAAAATATGGCGTTTAATTTTTAAAGCTGCAAACCAGGTAAAAAAATGAAGCCGTAGTTTGAAAATACTGTAATTTAAATCTGTGTGATTTTATTTGCATTTAAAAAGGCTAACAAAAATGAAACGATCGTTTTCACCCTCTTCACTTGCTAAGCGCTCGCCAGAAAGATACTGGACTGGAAATATCCTGACATTTAACTCAGCCAGGCACCTTGCCCAGTATGTGATTGATGCTCAAGCTTTAGATCAGGTTTTCCAGAAAAATCCAAGCTCGGAGAAACGGCCGTACAGCAGCAAGAATGCTGCCCGCAAGATGGTTCCAGCAGAAGTCTCAAAGACAGATACTGTGCAATCCCCGTCGCCATCTCCAAGAATCAACTTTTGTGGGGTACAGATGCTGCCCGGGAAGTTACGTAAGCAGCTCTTCGGGGAGGTTTGTGACGCTCGGTTGGGCCTAGAAGTCCAGGAGCGAGTAAAGGATCATCTGACGCGTCACAACTTATGGGGGAAACCAACACCATTATTGGATCCCGTAAATATGAAACTTCCTCCGTTGGAAGGAAAAGATGTCGCGGAACATTTTTTGAATATATCAGAAAAGCAGTCGGCCAAGTATAGAAGTATCCTCGACAATTTCGTTTCAGAAGATGTGCCTGAGATGCCTAGTCAGTGGTCTTATTCTGCGGGATGGACCCGTTACTCGGAGGACGGAGATGCTGTCAGCGTTCCATTTCCCGACGATGATGCCATGGTATTCGACGTCGAAGTCTGCGTTAAGGAAGGCCACTTTCCGACACTCGCCACGGCCGTTTCCAACAAGTACTGGTACTCTTGGTGTAGTCACCGTCTCGTAAATCAGGAACGCAACCCATCAAAACGGGCAAGGTACTATCCTGCAGACTTTATCCCGTGTGAAACGGCAGTCAACCAGAGTAAACCCGATTCCAGAAACAACAGAGAACGATTAATCATCGGTCATAACGTTAGCTATGACCGTGCCCGCATCAAGGAACAGTATTTTGTTGAAGGGACAAAGTTAAGGTTTCTCGACACCATGTCGCTCCACATAGCCGTCAGCGGCATCACGAGCTATCAACGTAACGTCCTGCAAGCCGGCAAATCTGACAATGAAGCGGCTCTTGCCAAGCTGAACAGACGGCGAACTGACGACCCCATCTTGGAATGGCAAGCCTTGAGTTCCTTCAATGGCTTAGCCGATGTCTATAAACTTTACTGCGGAGGGCCCGGGCTCGACAAGCAGAAGCGGGACATCTTTGTTGAAGGTTCGCTTAAGGACGTCGAGGAGAATTTTCAAGAGCTGATGGCTTATTGCGCCCGAGATACTCAAGCTACATATCGGGTTATCCAGGCCATCATCCCTGAGTTCCGGAAGCGTTTCCCGCACCCGGCGACTTTCACGGGGATGCTCGAAATGAGCAACGCTTACCTGCCGGTCAACGCAAACTGGGAACGCTATCTGGAGCGAGCTGGAGACGCCTACGAGGAAGTCGAAAGCCAAGTTAGTCACGTACTAAGGAGAGAAGCTGACTTTGCCTGCAGGCTATTTACCGGCGACCATCACAAGAACGATCCTTGGATGTGGGATCAGGATTGGTCCGTCCAGGATCTCAAAGTCAAGAAATCCCTGAAATCGTCGAAAACGGTCACCGAGTCTCTAATTCCCGACACCGAGGAAGACTTGACAGAAGAGGAGCTGAAACTCCGCCAAAAGTTTCAACGTTTAATGGAAACGCGAGAGAACCTGTACAAACGCAATGCCTTTATGCCGGGCTACCCGGGATGGTACCGAGAACTCTACGATAAAAACCATCCCGATGCGTTGAATCTAAGCACCTCGGTACGCGTAGTCCCCAAGCTGTTGAAACTAACATGGAACAACTACCCTCTGCATTACCACAAGGACCTGGGTTGGGGTTACCTAGTTCCAGGGCGTCCGCTGGACAAATGCACCGTCACGGAAGGCAGTCCGGAGAGTCTCTTTCCGATACAACGAGCTCTGAAGATGTTTCCTCCGGGACAGGAGAGCTCGACGGAAGAAAGGATCACTTCGGGAACGGTTACCGTGGAAGAAGCCATGAAGAACCTGCAGATCATGTCGTCGGAAACTGCTGATCCCGCCGCCCTCAGTCGACTTTGGAAAGCTGCTAGAGTCTCAACCGAACCGGAATTACCGAGTAAGAAAAAGATTCTTGCCGTTACCAAGGATCACCCCAGCTGGCATCGAGGAATCGGACCCTACGATGTTGGAGTTCCCGGTATGTTCTTTTTTCAGTTTTAAACAAAACTGTGACAATTTTATCACTTTATAAAATATAATAATAATAATATACTACTTTTAAATATCCGTACAAATATAAATTATAAAATTAAATAATTAACTTTCTAATCTTTTTCTCCGAAGGCTGCTGGTTCTTCCGACTTCCGCACAAGATGGGCCCGGTCAACAACGTTGGCAACCCGCTAGCTAAAGACTATCTGAGCAAAATCGAGGACGGGACGCTGAAATCGCAGTCCACTACCGTGGCCGAACACCTTCTTCGAGGCAGTAGGACGATTTCTTACTGGAGGAATGCAAAGGATCGCGTTTTGTCACAACTGGTCGTCTGGCTGGATCGTTCCTTCCTCCCCAAATATGTAACCGCGGCCCCGGACTATGATCCAAACAAGAGTATCGGAGCCATTCTTCCCTTGATTATCGTCTCGGGAACACTGACGAGGAGAGCTGTCGAAGCTACTTGGCTGACTGCCTCGAATGCCTATAAGGTAGCCAAAACCCCGGAGCTGTTTACCAGAAAATACCGCTCTTACAGGGCTACTAATCACATTTTAATTAATAATAGTAACATTATAACGATCAATTCTTTAGATTACATAATATCGAAATTATCTGTAAACTAGTGCACGTTTAAGTCATCCGCCATTTCGTAATTTACAATCAAATTAATAATTAAATCTGAATAATTAATAATCTAATAATAATAAATTACTAATTAAGAAAAAAAATACAAAAAAGTGAATATAAAAATTCATATCACAAGCCTTTGAGTAATTAGTTATCCAAGATGGATAGTTTACCTAGTTTGGTAACTATAAATATTATATTATATAAATATATTATCATTAAAGATATTAAATATTATTAATATAATATTAATATCTGTGTAGGACCGTATCGGTTCCGAGCTAAAGGCTATGGTCCAGTGTCCACCGGGCTGCAGCTTCGTGGGGGCCGATGTCGACTCGCAGGAACTGTGGATCGCGTCGGTCATCGGGGACGCCCATTTTGCTGGAATGCACGGGGCTACCGCCCTGGGATGGATGACCCTACAAGTAAACCTTAAATATTATCTAATATTTTCTACTTGCTGGCAATTAAGTTTAATTACCTACTTTATTTGGTAAACACTAAATGTGTGCAAACTACTTACATCTCGTAATTTTACGATATTATTTTAAAACCTGTATCCTAGTAAATATTGAAGTA
>JAIQCU010001626.1:0-18738 GCA_022114935.1 Leptestheria dahalacensis
GGAGGGGGGAGGGGGTTCAAAGAGGCGGCCAACAGCGAACGATCGTCAGAGTTGGCCAAAAAGAAATAGGTTTCTGGTGCTGGAGATATCTTTATTCTGGAAGCGCTCCAGGAATTGTGGTTTCTACAAGAAGCTCTCTCGTTTCTTGCTCGTCCATGTTTACGGCCTCTTCTTATCGAGGGGTTCGCTAGTCTGAGAATCTTCGAAGACTTTAGCCAAGAATCTTGTCAGAATCTGGGATATAAAATCCTTTGGAAAATTTCAAAAATCTCGGAAATCTCCCGCCAAAAAAGATTTTACACCTCGAACGGGGTTCCGTGAACTTCCGAACCCCTCGCTTCTTATCGTTGGACGAATGCGAAAAGACTTTCAGTCCATTCTCTCTCAGTCAGAGCAAGAAAAACCAATATAGACCGTCTTTGTCGAAATCCCAATAGCAAAATTTAAAATCGAAGAAAAATTAAAATAATCAAACTGCAATAAATGTAAAGCAGAATACGGTCTTCGCGTTGCGTTAAATTCAAATGAACTGTGATGGATGTTTTTAGGAACACGTAATAGCTTGTTGAGTTATGGTAGGAAAGGTTTGGAAGTATTGTGATATATGTTTAGACGGTAATTAAGTAAATAGATAAGGTAGATCGATAGGTAGTGAAATAAGTAGGTAGATAGATAGCAGACGGATGGATAGGTAGACAGACAGACAGGTATATAGATAGACAGATAAATAGATAGATAGATAGATAGATAAATAGATAGATAGACAGATAAATAGGTAGATATGCAGGTAGATAGAGAGACAGATAGATAGGTAGATATGTAGGTAGATAGACAGACAGGTAGATAGGTAGATAGATAGATAGACAGACAGACAGCTAGATAGAGAGATAGGTAGATAGATAGACAGATAGACAAATAGACAGATAGATACGTAGATAGATAGACAGACAGATAGATAGATAGATAGATAGTTAGATAGATAGATAGTTAGATAGACTGATAGATAGATGGATAGATAGATAGACAGACAGACATAGATACACATATAGTATAGATACAACTGAAAACTAGTCATATTCTCTCGTAACAGTTACTATCATCATATCATGTAACACTATTTTGCGATTTACTTTTTTAGCTTCCGTCAACATTACGGTTATCGATTCGTTTGAAGATAGTTACATTTTAATCATCTTGCAAACACGTTACCATTCCAAACTACCACTTAATAGAAAAATGACAGCTACCTTAATAGCATAAACTTGTACTCGTTACTTTGTTGTAACATCAACCATAAAACTCAACTAACAAGTAACACGAATACTAACACTAGTATCTCACTTCTATCTATACCACATACTATTACAGATTATCAAGTATAATATTTACTTATATATATATATATACATGAAACATACTTAATTATATTCATATATATGTATCATGATCATATCTTGTACTACTATCATACTTTATATGGTATTGATACTACTGAAACCATTACTAATAACAGTACTAAGACGAATATTAAGCTGATTCAGATGGCTTTCGGTATAAAGGCGTGCCGTACCATTCCAGCTAGAATTCCTCCTAGATTGACTCTCATCTATGAGTTCTAAAAGCGCGAGAATGAAGAGAAATTGCTAGCGGAGCTGCAGTGAATCTTAAAAAGAAACACGGGGCCTCTCTGGACCCCCTACAAATCTAATACGCCGATCCAATAAAGTAGAAAAGTTTCCTCGGCTTTCTTTCTTGATTTTTTTCCTCTCCTTTATCCCCGGGTAAAGAGACGAGCAACGTTGGCAGAGACGTACAGTCTGGAGCAAAAAACAAGGGGGGTCCTGAATGGTACGAAATTATGGATTTTCTTTTAACTTTACGATTTTATTCTGGAAAAACGTACGATCCGATTTAAATGAAACTTTATAGTCGCATACAATGCTGTCTGTTCTACACACAGTATTTTTTTGGTTGTTGTATCTTTGAAAACCTGGGTGCTATACGCAATCAACTTCTCCCCCAGCAAGAACCCCTTTTCTTCTCATTGCTGTAGACTGTACGTGTTATACAAGAGAGCAGACGAAAAGTGGGGAAGAAAGAGTGGAAGGAAAGTATAAAGAAGTAGATTTTTTTTAAATCTTCCTCTTCTTCTCTTCTGTGTTTCTTCCTCTCGAGGGAACGTCACGTTTCCTGGACTTTCTTATGACTCTAGAGAAATGTCCCTTTCAAAGACTTTTTTTCAAGTAAAAAAAGGAAAAACGTTGTTATCGTAAACAGGAAAGGGGATGGACTTTAAACAAAGTAGCTCCACCCATAGGGAGGAGCAAGGGGCGTGGTTTCGAGCTCCGTCCCCCGTAGCTCCGCCCATGGGGTGGAGTAAGGGGCGTGGTTTAACATGAATACGTAGTAAATATCCTGCTAAGTTATAACTATTCTTAATATCAGAATTTTACAAGTTGTAATACTGTAACATAGTAATGTTATATAGAATTATATACAAATACTTCATTGATAATGTCAATGATAATGTCATGTTGTTGTTGCTTAACTATACAATTTTTGGGAAAATTATTTACATTCGGTGTCGTTTTGAGTTCTTCGGGTTTCGGCCAATAAGGATGAATTGCTGAGTTAAAGGACCGCCCCCTCAGAGGCGGGGCTAGGGGCGTGGTCAGTTGATCGTCTATCGGTCAAAGTCGTTCAAAAATCCTGCAATGGAGTGTTCTTAGGAGATTAGATGATAATGACGTGACAATGTCATGTTCTGGCGATATTGTTACGGTTTTATAAGATTGACACGAGAGTATCATCAATACATCATCCATCATCTCGCCCAGTTGTTAATCGATCATCATCGTTATCAGGAATTAATTAATGATAGAAATAAGGTTTTGTCAGAAGTTTGAGAAGCATCTCTTGACATGAACCAATTGAGAAGTGCTCAGTACTCGGGGAGGCGCTATCTCATCACCGGGGCATGCTCTTTGGTGGGTTTTACACCATCAATAAGGCCGGCCATCTTGGCAAGGACGGAGACGTGAAAAAGATTACTGTACTTGATTTGCACCTGAATTGCAATTCGTTGTTGAAAGTTATCCGTGTGAACTTTAATCCATTTAACTTTATTGGATCGTTCACCGTTAACATGCTGTAAAGTATATTTTTACGAGTATGGTGATGTTTTCTAATAACATTATCTTGGGAGATAATCGTTAAAGCTATGTAGTAACTAGTAATTATGATGCAGTATTATATAATAGTATGATCATTATAGTATTTTCTAGGATATTGAATAGAATGACTTGGTATTATGAACAAGTTAATTATAATATAGTTTTAATATATCTCTATATGGTCTATATATAGAAATGGAATGAAGTTGAGGTATTACGTTGATCCTATGTTTAATGCCTATGTATAGCTCTATGGCAAAAGTCAAGCCAAAGTCTACTAGATTTAAAATGAACCTATTACTTTACATGGAGTTGAGAAAAGAATGCATTCGATAAACGGTAATGGACCTCGGCTTTACAGTTGCCCTGCGGGAGAGATTTCAGGGTTTCGCCTACATAGCCGCAGGGCAAAACTCAAGCCATGACTCCCTTTACATGTTCACAGAAGTTGAGGTTCTGAATTAAAAGAATTTGAAAACATGCAGATAAAACTAAAAGAGGTTTCTGAAACCGGCAGAGTAGATAGATAGATAGATAGATAGATAGATAGATAGATAGATAGGAAGATAGATAGATAGATATAGATAGGTAGATAGATAGGTAGACAGATATATGTATAGATAGAGATGGATAGATTGAACGTAAGTACATATATAAGAGACAGATCCATGGACAGATACAGGCATAAAGAGAAGACAGATAGATAGATAGATAGATAGATATAGGCATAGAGAGACAGCTATATGCATGCATAGACATACGTAGATACATAGATACTGTAAATACATACATAGAAATATAGACACGGAGAAGAATAGAAACAAGATACTAGGACGCAGAGATACATGGGTGCATAGTTACACAAACACATACACAGGTAACATAGGTACATAGATACATGTATGTTTGTAGTTACACGTAGAAACCTAGACAGCCAAGTGTACACATACATAGACGACTAAATACATGGATACGTGTAAGTACATAAATATGCATTTGGAGATAGTTAATTAGTTTAACGTTATATAAAAAACCTATTAGGTAGAAATCATATTTGTTTCTTTTCCCATATGAATGAATTCTCTCACGTTTATCCCGCTTGTATATGAAGACAGCAATAACAGCTCGCTAGACTTACGTATAGGCGGTTGTTGCCCGGTGAAAAGCGACAGACAATATATTACCTTTATTAGACCTGGGTGCTCCTTTGTTTTTCGTATTTTTCACTCGTTCCTCTGAGCTCGTATGATTTATTATAACCATCACCGCTTATATATATATCTTCTTTAATATAACAATGGTTTTCAGACAAAGAATCTATCTATCTGTCTATCGTGCCTATCTATCAATCTATCTATCTGTCTGTCTATCTATCTACCTGCCTACCTACCTATCTATCTAACTGTCTATCTGTCTATCTGTCTATCTGTATATCTATCTACCTACCTACCTATCTATCTATCTATCTGTCTCTATCTGTCTGTCCATGTATCTACCTATATGTCTGTCTATCTAGCTATTTATCTGTCTATTTGGCAATCTGTCTACCTACCAATCAATGTATTCATCCGTCTATCCATCCATCTATCTATCTATCTATCTATCTATCTACCTACTTGTCTATCTATCTATCTATCTATCTATCTATCTATCTATCTATCTATCTATCTATCTATCTATCTATCTTTTCCTTCTATTCATCCTTCCAACGATTTATCTATCCATCCATCCACCTTTCTATGCACCTAGCTAACTATCCATATATCTATCTTTCAACCTGTCTATCTATCAGTCGTGCCTAACACGTTTCAATCTAGTCTAGCTTATTTCAGTTTCTGTGGTGTTAGCAAGAATTTAAACTGAATTGTTTTATTTCACCTACGTCTTGAATCACCTTTACTGGAAATATTAAGACCGCTTTCTTCTTACAATTTAGTCTTCTCAATAATGCTGATTCTGTTATATCACCACTAGGTGTTGTTCATTCCTCTCTACTTTCTTCCTTTACTTTAAACTTTATATTGGTTTATCTGTTGAAGCACTCTACTAAAGAAAATGTCTACATCTCATGGGTGAAAGGCAACATTTCTTCTTTTGCTGCTGCACTCCCTTCCTGACACCTTCATTTTGGGGGGGACGTATTCAAGCTTGCACGAATGAGATTTGCGGCCGCAGAGGAGGAAAGACGACGTCCCGCAATCTTATTTATGGTGAAGGAAGAAGGCACGAACCCATACACACACACACACATACATCTATATCAAAGAAAACACCTGTGACGTCATGGCTGTGTCGAGGAGAGAAAACCAATAAAGAGCACAGGAGAGATCCTTTGGCTAAACAAATCGTAAAAGCTTTCTTCTTTGTTCATCCACGCTTTCGCTCACTTCTTATGTAAGAATACGAACAAATTAGTCTTCATTTTAAACTAAAGATATTCGTGTAATCTAGGCATTACAAGGAACTAGATACATAGATATAGGGATGGAGAGATGGACAGATCAGTAGATGTGTATAGGTCGGTCGGTAGGTACATAGTTAGTTAGATAGATAGATAGATAGATAGATAGACAGATAGACAGATAGATAGATATATAGGTAGATAAATAAATAGACAGATAGATAGGTAGATAGATACACATAGACACCTAAAATACGTTGATACGAAGATGCATAGGTACGTGGATACGTAGCTACAACGAATCAGGCATACTGGTAGATAGATAGATAGACATATAGTTGATAGATAGTTTGTAAAATAGATAGATAGGTAGGTAAACGGATGTAGATACACAGACACACAAACACATAGACACCCAAATACGTAGATACGTAGATACAACGAATCGGGTATACTGGTAGATAGATGGATAGACAGTTAGATAGATAGATAACTATAAACAGACATACAGTTGACAACATGCAGCTCCGACAAACAACTATCTTTTACAGCAGCTGAGCACAGCGCATATAAGGCTTCCCTTTTTGACAAATGAGAGGAACAGAATAGGCGCTTGCTGACATTGTTTCTCGCCCAGCGACAAAAGAACCTAAGATGCTTCATTAATGCGCTTCAATAATTAACTTTCTTTGTCAGCTTCACGAGGTCTCCTTTACATTGTACTGCAAGCGCTTTCCTGCTCAGCGAAAACCCGGCAACTCAAGATATCCATATCTTATTCATAACACGAACTACTTAGCTATACACTCCATGTATCCCCTGTACATATCGTCGCATTTCGTCCATATATCACCCATATGCATGCATACATACATGCACATATGCAATGTATATATGTTTATGTAAGTATACGTATATGTGTGTGTATCTATCTGCGTATATCGTCTACCTATCTATTGGTTTATCTAACTAATTCTATATGTATATATCTGGTCTATAACTCTATATATGTATGTGTGTCTCCACTATGTATTTTCTGTACGTATCTTCGACATGGATGTGGGTGTGTATATCTATCTATCTACCTATCTATCTATTTATCCGCCTTTCTATCTATCTCTCTATCTCTCTGTCTATCTATCTATCTATCTATCTATCTATCTATCTATCTATCTATCTATCTATCTATCTATCTATCTATCCATCTATCTATCTATCTGTCTATCTCTCTCTCTCTCTATCTATCTGTCTATCTATCTATCTTTCTATCTATATCTATCTGTCTATCTATGTAACTATCTGTCTGTCCGCCTATCTATATATCTATTTATCCACATCTCTAGATCTATATACATGTGTGTACGTAACANTAAGGGGGGGGGGCTAGAAAAGTTTGAGGGTAAATACCAATTTGACGGACGTCATCGGCAGAAATACCAGACCTGTTTCGGTACATACAGCAAGGCCATCATTAATACTGTTATGTTGGCGATACGTTGATATATAGAACATGTCGAAACGGTGACGCGGTATATATCGAATGTAATAACGGTTGGGGAGGTAACTGAGGCGGGGATCAAGTATGGCGCGTGCTAGAGAAGTGTCAGTCGAAAGCAATAAGCGAAAGTGGGAGAGACGGCTCTAGGAAACTAATAAGAAAGAGGAGAATGCGGATGAATAGATGGACACGACCCAGAGAGGGAAGAGAGGCTGAGTGTTGCACACAGAAAACGATCAATAAACGCAGCTACTCTCCTCCCTCCATCCCCCCCGGCTGACATACATTCAAAACCCCAACCTGTCCCAGTACACCCCCATGGAAACTGCGACGTTTCCGGCTTTGAATACACTAGAAATACACAAATAGATCAATAGAAACTTCTGTTAGGATCATTTCCTATGTTCTCTGTGTTTGTAGCACAACTATCGTTAACTATGAAGTATACATCTCGCTAGCCAGCTATAGATGTTATATCTAATGATAATGTCGATATAATTCTAGTTTTACCACAATGCACCAATAGTACTAATAGGTAGTAAATAGTTTATTTGAAGAAAAAAACTCAGTGCCTTGTCTAGAGGGTGTGCTGGAACAGGTTGGGGTTTGAACGCATGCTCCCCGGTGTTGGGATGCTGCTGTTTGGTAGTGTTGAAGCAGCACAACGTCTCTTCGTATTATGTCCACGTTCAATATATCCTTCTTAAAAGGTTAATATCAGGCTATATCTATCAGAGAATTGCCCACATATTAGGGATAAAGTGGACACTTAAAAGGTCTCTCTATCTGCTAAAATTAAGATTTGACATTATGAAATGATGGTATCAATAGGGGAAAGAGAGGAGCCGGGTGTCTTTTGAGACGGAATTATAGTATACACGAGTAGTATTGAAAGCCCGGTTAAGCCGCTTGCTCGCACAAAGCCACAGAAGTTTGATTCAACTTTGCATAATATGCCGGTGAATCCGTCTCATCTAGCTGCAGTGTTCCCGTGCTTCAGTGGTAGAAAGACGACGAGAGCTAATTTGCCTTATACCTCAAAAGGAGCTTGACACGTGAAGAGTGAAGAATAGTTCTCACGAGGAGAATAACTCAAACTCTCAGCGGTGCGATATTCCTTGTTTCTGCATTGTATTGATATGCACTACGGAAATTACATAAACGATACCCTGGAGAGAACGAGAGGAATTCCTTTTTTTCAAATTAGAATTTCCATATTTATGAACATGCAGATGGCGTATACACGATACTGCTGGTTAAAACCGCCTAGGATGCGAACTAGATAGCGAATCAGCTATATTACAGGGACCAATCCACCTAGGTTTTGGAAAAGTCAAGTTTCATCTTAATGTATTTGCAGTTTTGCCTAGAAATGGCTAAGCCAAGCTAGCCTAGGTTTTGCATACGGGAAGGGTTAACTCCAAACAGTGCCAAGTTCAACTAGGTTTTAGAAACCTCTCAATTCGCATTTATTTTGTTAAGGTTTACTTCCAAAGGGTTGTAAACTAGGACAAGGTCACCTATGTTCTGTTTAAGAAAGTGTCAATAAACAATGACAAAGTCACCTAGAGTGTGGATATGGTTTCTAGGGGTTACAAAGAAGAGATTCATAATTTGAGAAACAGCGTCTTTGTCATGACTTAGGATGTGCGACGAAAGTTTGAACGTAAGATATCAGCAATGGCCAAGCTCACCTAGGCTTGGGATACCAAGCAATAGGACATGGTTAATGAGGTCAAAAAGAATCCTGCGTCTGTAAGTTACCATAATGAGAACTATGGGGCTGCTAAGCTCGACTGGGCTTTAGAAAATGATACGTGCTGGAGCAGCGCTGCCAAGGTCACCTATACTGTAGATATGGATACGGGAAATCAGTTTAAGCCAATTGCCAAGTTCACCTAGGTTTTAGATGTGGCGTGGATAGACAAAGGTATATTCAGGTCAAAAAGTTACATGTTGAAGACCTTAACCTCAAAGATCAATGAAGTTTCTAAAGTTGAATCATCAGTTACGTAATGGAGCAGCACAGCCAAGCTCACCTAGGTTTTAGATACAGCATAAATAGACACAGAATATAATCAAGTCGAAATGTAAACATAATGAGGATGTCAACATCAAAGCTCGTTCAAGTTCCTGGAGTTGGGTAGACATCAGTTATGTGCTGCCAAGCTCACCTACACTGTAGATACAGGGTAGGTACCTTGATCTGAGTGAAGATATGCAATGAAAAGTTGGAATTCAAGATGAGCTATTGCCAAGCTCACCTAGGTTGTGGATACAGCGTAAATAGATATAGATATACTAAGATCAAGAACTCTAACCTCAAAGCAACTGAAGTTTCTGGAATCAGATACATCACTTACGTACAGCCAAGCTCACCTACACTGTAGATACATGATCATGAGTTGATACGAAGAGATCTCATGGTAAAATACCATCTCTTTTGAATCTGACTACGGGTTTATAATGACAAGTTGGGACTTGGATCAAGTCATTGCCAAGATCACCTAGGTTTTAGATAAAGTGTAAATAGACTCGCGTATAATCAGCTAAGAAAGTTACATAATGAGGACGTTAACGTCAAAGCTCATCGAAGTTTCTCGAGTTGGATACATCAGTTACGGTACTGCCAAACTCACCTACACTGTAGATACAGGGGTATTACGAGTTGAAACAAAGCGACACGTGATGGGAGAATAGAGAATACAATCTCTTTGATGTGATTGAGGGGGCGCAATGAAGCTGTGCAACTATTGACAGTGTGGCGCGGTGCAATCTTGATCTTTGTTGACCTTCTCGTTAGATCTCGTCAAGTTGAGAGCTTCATCTGCTACTGAAACACTGTTGACTTTGTCGTCGCTTTCTTCGGCAGCAAACAGTTGGCCAGAAGCTCCCGCTTGCCTAAGAAACATTTCCCTTTCAGGATTACACAAAATCGCACACACACCGATAACACCAGCCAAATAGAAAAGAAATGCACGTCTCTTACTCGCTCGCCTGGACGTGACAGTTGAGCAAAGATCGCAGTAAACTTGAAGCCGCTGCCGTTTCCAGTCGAGAGAACGGGCTGCACGAATCTGTTCACCAAGAGATATTGTAAACTATGCGTTCGAATTGTCTGAAAATTTGCACTAAGATTAAAGCACATAAGGTGAAACTTCGGGTAAATTTTTATTGCTATACAGATGGTTTAAAGACCATAAAAGCAAATTTGTTAAAACACAATCAGTGTCATCAATCTAGATTCTAGTTTTACGAACTATGAAAAATAGGTGCATGTCGCTACTATCGACTACCACACGATAACAATAGTTTGGTAACTATGGTCAATGACACTGTTGTTGACGATCTCGATGAGTGATCTCTGCTATTGTACAGTCTAGAGCAATAGAACGGGGTTCTCGCTGGGGAAAAGTTGATTGCTTATTGCTCCCTTGTTTTCAAAGCTAGAGCAACCCAAAAAATACTGAGTCTAGACCTAGTCGCACACAATGCACTCGTAAAGTTTCGTTTTAATCGGATCGTTAGTTTTGCCAAAATAAAATCCTAAAAGTTGCAAATTATTGTAACTCCACACCAACCTGTTTTGTGCTCTAGACTGTGCGCACCTAGTATTAATTATGGCAGAGCTAGTAACGTCTAATTACGCTAGTCGTCAAGGCAAAAAGATAGGCAACTAAAAGCGTAATTAGGATAAACCCTTGGCGTCAACTCTAATCATCTTCGGCTAAGTATAATTAGCGATAAAGAACATCTGCGCAACGGTATCCTTAATCCCTGAAATGCTTTTGGTGAAATTTATGAAGAAACGAGGGACTTGCATCTTCCATTTTATGTCGATATGATAATCATGACGTGGTTTTACGATGCTTTCCATCTTTTATGGAGTTTTTTTTTAACTGCAGTATTAAGTACCGATGCCTGTTTTAACGTTTTCAGCAACAAAAATACCATAAATATAATGAATTGGATGATGTTACGTAATATCTCCATGATTCTTGGTTAATTGCGATCGAATGAGCACAAAAAAGCGTTGAGGGTTAGACGCCAGACTAATTACCAGAAGGCGGAAACACGTACGGCGTTGCCATAGGGATGAATGGAAGTCCCAAATTTAGGCCTAATTGAGTCAGCCGTACATTGCGCCAATTAGAGTTTTGCTGCCGCTGCTGCGGCTGTTGTTGCTGTTGTTGGTGTTGCTGTTGCTGCTGACGAAGCGGCCACTGTAATCGATTCGCCTTTCGCCATTTTGCCCTCCGGTTCTGGAACCAAACCTTGCGTGAAACAGGGAAAGGGAGATAAAGCAAACGTAATTCAACGTAACGTACGTATGGAAACTCGCCTAACACAAGCAGTTGTCACCTGGAGAGATTATAAGCACCATTCAGGATTTATTTTTACGTTCAGAACATAAGGGCAGAATCCTACGAAAAGCAAGTAAAAACTACAAGGAGGTCGGGTAGGTAGATAGATAAACGGACAGATGATTGATACGTAGGTAGCTATAGATGGATGCATAGATGGACGGATAGATAGATAGACGGAGTAGATCAATGGAAGGCTATAATTCAGAGATAAATAGATTGTCAGATAGATGGACTGATGGATACATACTCATACAGTCAAATAGACAGATAGGTTGGTAGGTAGATAGACAGACAGATAGATAGATCGATAAGTAGACTGATAGACAGGCAGTCAAATAGGCAGATAGATTGGTAGGTAGATAGACAGACAGATAGATAGATCGATAAGTAGACTGATAGACAGGCAGATGGATAAATGGACAAAAAGACACGACAGACAGACAGATAGATAGATAGATAGATAGGTAGGTAGGTAGATAGATAGATAAAAATTCAGATTGATGGACGGATAGATGAATGGAAGAATACTCATACAAACAGACAGACTGACAGATAAACAGATTGATTTACAAATAGACGGTGTTAGACAGAAAGACATTTATAAGTTAGTTAATTAATTAGTTAGATAGACAGATAGATCGGCAGAAAGATAGATACAGGCGGTTAGAAAGACAGGCAGTCAGAAAGACAGAAACATAGATATATGGATAGACAGATAGATAGATAGATAGATAGGAAGATAGACAGCCAGGTTGATGGACGGATGGATGAATAGATAGTTTGTATAAACAGACAGACTGACAGACAGTTAGACAGTTAGTACTCAGTTAGTTACACAGACAGATAGGTCGATAGATAGACAGATAGATGGCTACCCAGACAGGCAGTCAGACAGATAGACAGACAAACAGATAGATAGATAAATAATAAGACAGACAGAGACAAAAAGAAACTAACAGAAATGGATCCAGCGAGTGAAAGAAAATAAAAAGGCCAACAAAGTAAAGAGAAGCAAAACAAGTGATATTTATTGAGCAACATTTGGAGGAGACGTGAGCGGAATGCTGTAATATATGCGCAGGCAATAAAGAAACGACCAAAAAAATAACGCACAAGGAAAGAAGAAAAAGAGAAGTGGAATGGAGAAGAAAAGAAGAAGTCAGCAGAATAGCAGCACCCCGGAAAAAAGTAGCCTCAGGGCTGGCAAGAAAATCAATATGAAGCTGGGTCCCGCAGGGGTTATACGTACAGCAGGAGATGATGACAACCCAAAGGCGAGGAAGAGAGGAGGAAAAAGAAGAAGACGAAAAGGCATGATAAAGACGAAGATGAAGAGAAAACGGATACAAGAAAAGCATATCAAGTCAGATGACAGTAATAAATCAATTGACTGGAAAAGCCGATTTGCTGCTACATTCCCTCCTACGACGTGTTCTTGATCAATTTTCTGATAAAAGACGCTTCCTTGAAATCATATTGCTCTCTCTCCATCTAACCCTCACTTTATTACGGTATTACTTTACCTTATTACTATTAGCTTGCTTAATTGCGCTTTAATACCAGTTCAAAAGTAATCAAATGTAAAGTAAAATAAGATGTTATAAGCGTGGTTTAGTTGGACAAAGTCATATAAATACTAGCAGTGTATACGATGAGTGCTCTTATGGACATTTGGACGTTAGCAAGCTTGAGACAACTGTAAAGACAATCAAGATGCTTTCACAAGAGTCGTCGAGTGTGCCACTCGTAATGGAAGGAATAATTTAGCAAGGCAGAAACAGACTAATTACGCTGGCTGCTCTCTGCAGCGCCGGTATTTGTTAGCAACGGGGGCAATGGGTGCCGACTAAAACCAGCCTCTAATAACAGTACTCGTATATACTCTGGCTATTAAAACACACACAACAACAACCATAGGGAGAACTCGGAACATTTAAGCTCGCCACTAATGAAGGGCTTAGCAAAACGAGATCTTTGACTTGCATTTCTCTCAACCAAGAAACTAGAAAATAGAAAAGGAATTGTGATAAACTGAAATTGAATTATACTTAATTCACAAGAGTTATAAATCTGTTGGTTCATTGTTACAATACACCCATCATAGGATCATCACGTAACAAAAATTTACTTGAATATAAAGGTGTATAAGGATGTTTAACTTGAGGTAGCAGGTTGATTCATTTTTAAAGCTTGTCGATTGGTAAATGATGCTTTGCTCTAACGATCTATAATTCCTTACTATAACTCTATTACAAGGAAAATAGGAAATTCAATGATATAAGTATACTGGAGCACGGATGGTGAATGCTTCGAGTCTAAGGAAAGTTAAGCTTACAGCCTTACATTAATTATCAGCTAGCTAGTTTATATAAATAATCATAAAGAAATAAAGAGAGAAAGATAGACAGATAGACAGGTGACAGATACACTTATGGATAGATGGAAACATAGTTAGATAAATAGATAGATAGACTGATAGATAGATAGATAGATAGATAAACAGATAGATGGATCGATGGATAGATAGATAGATCGATCGATAGATAGATAGATAGATAGATAGACAGACGGAAGATAGATATAGGTAGATAGACAGATAGATAGATAGAATACACAGATAGGTAGGTAAATAAATAAGATAGATAGATAGATAGACAAATAGATAGATCGTTAGATACAAATACAAGTAAATAGGTAGGACTTCTATAAAAAGAATAGCAATAACAAACCACAGAGATAATCGAAGCATTTTCTTATTTGAGGAAAGATTTTAAGCTTTCATGAAACAGCTCAGAATAAGCTCATTGTACAGAAAACTAATCTATGTTAATTTTAATTTATTTCATGCTACCATAATCAATCTGCTTGTTAATATAATTCAGTCAACTTATATATTATTTCAGTACATAGATTAAATTAGCAAAGCTATAGCTACAATGTTCCTAGATTTTTAACACAAATAAGCCTTGATTTGATGTCCTTTTACTAAGTTGAATGCTAATTTAATACATATATAGATAATAGATATATATATATATATACTATATCTATATCTATATACTATTTATATATATGATAATAACAAAATATAATAACTAGTGATTATTTCAGCTGGATGCCAATATATAGCTAAATATATTAAACCTTAACAATAGATGATGATATTACAGTTAATGTTTAAGTTTAACTAAATTATACCTGGACTCGAGCTTCCGTCAGACCGGTCTTGAGGGCGACTTCTTCACGGTGGATCACATCCGGATATCGTGTCTTTTCGAAAAGGGATTCCAGTTCTTGGAGCTGATCTGCCGAGAATGTTGTCCGGACTCTTCTCTGTAAAGTAGTGAACAGTAAATTAAGTGATTAACAAGGTGCTTTGTAGTACTGAAAGCTGAACACTGAGTGACATGTGAATAAAAGTGAAAGCTGAGTACTAAAAGAAATACTGACAATGAAATGAACAAGAATGAATGAACAAGAATGAATGAATCAATGAATGAATAAGACAAGTTACGTGATTAACTAGGTGCTTAGTAGTACTGAAAGCCGAATACCGAGTGAAAGCTGAATACTGAAGTACTGAATATGAATGAACAAGATGAAAATATGAACGAATCAATAAACGCGTAAGACAATTTTAGTGATTAACAAGGTGCTTAGTAGTACTGAAAGCTGATTACTTAAGTATTGAAAATGAATGAACAAGATGAAAATGAAACAATAAATTAATGAATGAATCAATGAATGGGGAAAAAAGTTAAGTGATTAACAAGGTGCTTAGAAGTACTGAAAGCTGATTACTGAGTACTGAAAATTAATGGTCAGGATGATTCAGAATCAATGAATTAATGAATGAATCAATGAATAAATAAGACGAGTTAAGTGTTTAACAAGGTGCTTAGTAGTACTGAAATCACTGTCGTTTCCTTACAAACCTGCCGTCTTCTTCCGGCCAAGTAGTCACGAAACAAGTGAGGATCCATGTGCGACAGTTTCGACAGTAAATGAGTAGTCATTCTGAAAATTCATAATGGAAATGATTAACAGCATGTTTAGCACTACTTAATACAAACAGTGTAATAATCGTTAACTAAATGGAAATTGCTATATGGTTTCCGTAGTGTTTACTAGAGGGTGATGAATGGGCTGTTTATTGGTACTGAACACGTTTTCAGGCCGCTTAGCACTGCTGAATTCGGGTAGTTGAAACTCTAGACTTCACTTTAAACGCGAATTCGCTCAGTACTGATAACACACTGTCATTTAATAGTTTGCAATGTATTTTTTTGTTTCTGAACAAGATAGCCATATGTTGAATGAGGTGTTTATAACTACTGACTCTTCTTACCACACTCTAGCATATCTCTTTTAGATTTTGATTCAGCATGACGAAGAGCAGCGTTAAGTAGCAGTGCAGTTTGATTCAGTCGTCCTACTGCATTGGTTAATTTACATACTGTTCGAGTGCTTAACAAACTACTTACTTCTACTGACTCGCTGGACATAGTTTAATTCCTTGTTATAAGTATGCAGTACTATTAACCGGTTCAGTTATTTCAGGGTCAATCATAGCTACGCTTCCTGCTACTTAATCACCTACTTATTACTGCTGAATTCTTCTAAAAACCTACTGATAACTTTGGAAAATCAAGAATTCGGGTTCTCTTATTGAGTTAAGTGGCAGAAATACGTTTGATTCAATCCTGTCATTGTCAAATAAGACCTTCACTTCCTTAACTACTGAATCATCAACTTAATATAACTGACTTCTTATCTTAATGTACTTCAAGCCCTCATAAGTAATAATTCCCACACCTTATCGATCTCAACATGAGTAATACGTTAATTCAGTCCTTTCAGTATCAATTAGCTTCTTAATCTTAACTTCAGATCCCTCACTAAGTATTAAACAGGAGTAATACGTAAACTTAGTATAATCTACTTAGTACCTCCTATCCAACAGCAATAAACATTAACTGAGTCATTGAACCTCAAAGTGTAGAATGTCCCTCACATTTCTACTCACTTAATCATCAACTTAACACTACTGAATTACACTTTACACTTAACTTAGCTCGTTGGAGCCCTTCAGAAGCCCTCAAAACTCCAGATCCCTTTTGTCAAGTTAAGCAGCAGTAATACGCCAGTTCAGTCCTTTCAGTACCAATAAGCCAGTAAATTACTATACCTAATTAATCAATCACCTACTTTTCACTGCTGATTCTTACATGATCCAACTTTATCACAAAAATCAAATTGCCCTTACTCTTTGTCGAGTTAAACAGCATTCAGATTTCATACTTTTCAGTACACGTTTACAACAACTTAATCACCTACTTAGCACTACTGACTCGCACTTACCTTAACCCAATCAACAACCTTCAAAACTCCAGATCTCTTTTGTCACGTTAAGCAGAAGTAATACGCCAGTTCAGTCCTTTCAGTACCAATTAGCCAGTAAATTACTACTTAACCAATCACCTGCTTATCACTACCGATTCTTACACGATACAACATCCTGTCCTTTGTCGAGTTAAACAGCATTCAAATTCCATAACTTTCAGAATACGTTTACAACAACTTAATCACCTACTTAGCACTACTGACTCGCACTTACCTTAACCCAATCAACAANACTTAATCACCTACTTAGCGCTACTGACTCGAACTTACCTTGACCCACTTAACAACCTTCAAAACCCCCAAAACTCCAGATCCTTTACGTCACGTTAAGCAGCAGTAATACGTCGGTTCAGTCGTTTTTGGCAGCGACTTTTTCGATCAAGTTGACATGCGAGAGTTATAGCCGGTGAAAGACAGGCAAATGAAGCTAGACGAGCTTGTTTTTATAGACAAGATGAAACCACTGAGAGAGAGAGAGAGATAGGGAGTTGGACAGAAAGAGAAAAGAGCCGAGGGATCCCTAATTGGAAAATGTTAGCAGCAAGATGGCCAACCTGTCGTACATTGTTGTTCGAACGCGTTTCAATGGAACAACACCGAGATTTGTTCTCGCATCCCAATTTTTCCCCCCTCTCCTGTTTCACTATTCAAAAGCCGAGGTTTTTTTTGTTCAATAGCCAAATGGTTCATGAATTTTGCCATCCTTCCTGCTTCTAGCTTTTCAGACATTGCTTATCATTCAGCCCCTCCTGCCAGTTGGTTCTAATGATATCTTTCCAGGGATCCATTGTTTGCGCTAGAAGAAAAGGAGGTGCTGTAATTTGGCAAATTACCCGGCGCATTGATTATACTCTGTGAATTGTAAGAAAAAAAGCCCCAGCTGATGATAAGAGATTAGAAAAGACAGAAAAGACAGTAGGGCAATGAATGGAGCGGGAAAAAAAAACGAGATGGATTAGACATGTAAACATGAAAAAAAGTGTTGTGCATATGTGACCTATAGACAGAGAGTCAGAATACTCCTTTTGTAGTCAAAAGACCCAAGATTGAAATATTCAGAGCATATTATCAACACCCTTACACTACCATCCCCCCCTTGTGAAAGGCCTATGGATAACAGATGTGTAAGTGCACTCTACGATATTTGCTCCTCGTCTGTCTCGGGCTATTGTGTATTCGAGGTGCTATTCATTAGCTGCCTCGTTTATTCTAGGGTTCATTAATCATTTTGATTAATGTATAACTTTAGTAGACTAATTAATATAATTACATATACATAATTGATATCAATAGATTTTTTATTCCACGTTAACTGTCAATAACATTTATTTCTGCAGAAACAAAATTGAATATCAGTCATTATTATTTTATTTATTCTATTTTTGGCAAAACATGACTGTTTTACTTCAGTATTTTTTCCGATTACAACAAATCACCGATAGAGGCACATGTTTCTTTAATTATAATTAGGATAATTAACAACTCCAATATTTCTGCTGTGATTAGTTCAACTGTAACTTAAGTCTATTTAACATTAATGATTAATTACTTTTTTTTTAAAAATAGTTTTACTCCTGCAAAGATAAACGGCATTAACCCAGACTATTTATTAATTGTAACAAAAAATAAACTTTTCATGGTTTAATCTCGAGGCATATCGACGCTGAGATCGGCTACAACAAAAGCCGCTGCGGTCCAAACAGCCGTGCATAGATCCAAGTTACCGGGGTCCTCGACAGTCATCATGTCACCATCGCTGTGGTGGAACCAAAAGTATCTCTCGTTGGCATTGATCAGACTGGCTCCAGGTACCCCGGCCCTGATGAAGAATCCAATATCGGGTCCGCCGTCCTCCGGCATGGAGAACTGGGTCGCGTTGATGGGTTTCAGCAGTTT
>JAIQCU010001627.1:0-17962 GCA_022114935.1 Leptestheria dahalacensis
CCTGCATCTGGACAGCTTTGAGCTTCTGCTGCACTAGAGTTTTTTCTATCTGCAGCTTCTTAACGGATTTTTGAAGCTCCTCATTTGCTTGCTTCAGCAGCTCGTTGTCTCTCTGTAGTTCCTTGCAGAGTTTGTCGAGTTCGGTCTTGTCAGTCATCCAGGAAGCTTTCTCCATTTCCAGCTGAGTTTTCTCTTTGCGTAAGGTTTCTAACTCGGCCAGGGCCGCTTCTTTTTCTGCCAACCAGGTATTCTTGTTGTGGACACCTAAAACAAAAACACTGCTTATATAAAGTGGTAAACAAAAAGAACATTTGAGGAAACGACAACATCTTAAGCGATTTAAATTTAACTGGGCGATAAAACAATGCTGGGGTTTTATTCAATAACTGAAATTAAAATATGTTTCCCTGTTTTCCTAACAGACGCACCAGGCGTCGGCCACCTCTGCAGGTCCATCCACCCAGGATACAACTGATGCACCTCAACCGGAAGCTAACCTGAATTCGCAGTCAAAGAACGCTCGCTGCTTAGGGGACATCACGTTCCCAAAGTCTTGCCCGCTTCAGTTTAACTGGAATCTCGACGAAATCCGGGACATAACTATCACTGCCCAGGAGGCACAGAGGTTGGAACGGAGCACTGTCTCTCAAAGCCAGTCAGATGCTTGGAAGGTGGCACGCAAAAAGAGGATAACTGCGTCTAACTTTGGCAAGATTTTCAAACGTAAGAAACGCATCGATGGAACATCAGCCAGTTTCCTCTCAACGGTACTGAACATGAAGGATGTCACCACTGCTGGCATGAAGTAAGGCCTGGAAAAGGAGGACGAGGCAAGGCAAAAGTATGCAGCTGCGAAGAGAGTGCACACCCACTCCCTGGGTGTTGTTCTCAACCCGGCCATCCCGTTTATTGGAGCTAGTCCCGACGGTTGCGCATGCGATGGCAAGCAAATTGGCCTAGTCGAGATCAAGTGTCCATCGTCCGCGACAAACAGAATTTTGTCGGAATTTGTAAAAGAGAAGACCGAACAAAAGAAGTACGATTTTTGTCTCGAGCTTGANCCTGCTCGTAGTACATAGTGAAGTCCTTTTTCTCTTTGCTGGAAGTTTCAACATCTTTGCATGTCTACCACTGCGAGATATGTTTACAGTGACATCCACCTGTTTCTCAAATATGTTGTTCGTACATGATGGCAGCACGGGAGCTTTTAGCGGGACAGGGTTTGCATCTGTTGGCCCATCTTCACCTACGAAGTGCTGAAAGAATAAGTTATGTACAGTATGCTAACTAAAATCTATGTGCTAGATACTTACAAGGGAACAGACGTATTTGTTTCGTTGAAGCTGGATAACAGTTTCATTTAGTTGCTGCTGTGGCCTACCACAAGCGTGGATCCAAGCACTGCATCGTGCTCGAAGAGACTTGCGCTCATATACGCTCAGCGATTTTTTACTCCAGTTGGGAAACGGATGAAACGTTACAAGCTTCCCATTACAATAAGCTGGTTTTCGAGAATCCGATGTACACTTTCCCCAGGCACAATATTTCACCATTTTGGCAGTAACTGATTAGGAATGAGGCCCTAGATGAGAATTTCGTGGCTCTTCAGATGGTGTATGATATGATATAGTCAGTCAAACAATATTATTACACTCGCGATAAGTGTTATTACAGAAACAATGCCACGTAAACCTTCTATTTACGGCAAAAACGGTGTTGACAGCTGTTGGACTGCTTTTCTGCCGTAAGTTACTACGGGCCAGCAATATAAGCCTCTTCTCACTAGGCAATGTATAAAGTTTATATTAATTTTTTCCCGTTAACGATTCTTATTGCACCTTCAAATTATATCATATCAGAAGAAAGCATTTTTCAAGCGCATTCCAACTGTCTAGGTAAAAGGGGGTAAAAATGTCCTTTTTTCCAGTAAGAAGCTTAAGAAATCGTAGCGCCATAAGAGCCTATGCTTGCGTTGTCTGCACCAATCAGGTGCGCCCAGTCCGGTAAGCCTAATTGCCTACTCACCACCATCGGCGGGGACCGATGGTGAGTGGGTGGGGAGTAGTTGTGAGGTTACCTTGGGTGTGGGCTACCGACTTCAATGTGAGTTTGGTGGTACGATGCGGGCAGCTGTAATCTACCGCGTGCAACTTCATGTGACGTGCCAGGTCCGACGTACGAGAAAATGACTTATCACGGAAGCACCTGTGAGGCTTGTTTCCGCGAATTTCTTTCAAACTCCTCTTTTTCGACCATTCTGTTGTGAAAGTTGACGCACACTTGTCGCACGACAATGACTTTTCCTTTGACTGTTTTGCCCGACGAGTCCTCTTATGTTTTCGTAATGCAGCATATGTGTTAAACGTTTTGCCGCACCTCACACAAGTAATGCAGCTGGCAGTTTTGCTCCATGGTTGGTACTTTAACGGTCCAGAATATTTTCATTCGGGCGAATGTTCTGTCGCACTCCCCGCACCCAAACTGTTAAGTATTTGAATAGAGTCGCATGCGAGGGGTTGGCAACTCATAATGGAAGCGTACGATACTTTTTCGATTTTTTTTATATTTCGCGATTAAAATGGATAATTACAAGACGCCAATGATTATTTTGTGATTTTCGGTGATTTCTCAACGGGATCTGTCGAATGCACTAATTTTTCTTAAACTTTGTTTAACTTTTTGGATTTGATTTTTTTGATTTTTTCCCCAAGTGTACGAATGATAAACTGAGTTGCCACCCCCTCGGTCGCATGTTTGCCGCTAGGTTTCTTTTCATCAAAGTTGCTTGGCACAAAGCACACTGAGCCCTAAGAAAAAGCAGCAGTTATTATGTGACATGATAACATTTGTTGACACCAAAGTTCAAAAACTGATTAACAAGACGATTTTGTGCACGACAAACAAAAATTTCGTACTGAATATTCAGTTATACGCGCCATTGAACTAAGCCATTTCAGTATTGTCTACTGTACGAAGGAAAGTGAAATATCAAACACGAAATTTTCCATGTAGGAAAAGGTAAAAGCCACCTACCTTTCCGACGCCATTCCGACACGAAGTAAACAAAGACTTTAAAAAAGGCTGATTGTGGGCATTCAAAATGTGCAGAACATTTGAAAAAAAAATAGTGGAAACATTTTAGTATCGATGTGGCGAGCGGTATAATAGTTAGAAACCATTTTGGAAAACAAATGACGGACGCCATGCGCGAGCTGAAACTAGGTGCGGTTTGCATCCATCTCTGTGAGCTCGCATCCAACTCTGTGAAGCCTTGCAGTCGTACTCCCTCAATTTATAGGACTCGCATACCACCCACATCACCCATGAACTATTCTACATGGAACATTAAAAAGAATCACATCACTGTGTGTTTTGCAAAGGTATTCTGACGGGAAGCCAGCAGGCTCTGTATCCGATTTAAACTAGAATCACCTTCACATACAAGCACGCAAATCGCCTGGACAGTAGAAGATGTGGAAGCGGGAGAAGGACAGACAGTATCGGGGAGGACATCCATGTAATAATGCAGGAAGCCGCAAGAACGAGGGTTTAACGGTGCCGAAAGCAGCGGTGATTCTACTAAAACATTTCGGGTCCATTGAGTTGAGGAAGTAGAGCTGCACGACAACTCTACTGGACATTTTCAATTGTCTTAAGAATCCTTCTAACTAGGCTTTCAAGTTAAACGAAGGTGGAACTAAGCTGGGTAATCCATAGTTGGTTGATTCGCGGAATATGAGTATACCAAGTGCAGGACAACAAACTGGAACGACAAATGGCGCTGCATTCTGCGGAAAGCAGGCAACACATGCAAGACAGCGGTTAAGCAAACTGAAGGCAAATTTATACCGATTGAACATCCAAATCACCAGGTTTTTTTTTCCTGGTACTGAAAACTTCACGCCAACAGTTCATATCTTGCTGGCTCCTGACAAAATAGAATTGACAATTGTTTTTATTGTTTCCTATGAAATTACCAAATGTTCGCTGAGAATTGGCTAATCGCGTAAACTACTTTTTAGTTCTCCTTTCCGACGATTAGAAGCGCGGTGCCAATGAGCAAGTTTTTTTTTTACTCCGCCAGACTGTACCAAAAAGTACTAGCTAATTACTCATACAGTAACAGAGAATTGTTTTTAGTGATATATTCACTTTTTGGCAAAATACAGTACAATTCCTCAACTTGGAAAAGTAATTTATTACTTGAAAATAAATATGTATGGCAACAGCGGATGCATTACGACGTACTGCGGACTCGCAAGACGCTTTGTGGGCCCAGTTTTCAGTAGACTTTAGGCGAGAAGCAGGAAATTAGTCTTTATCGATACCATATTCTACGATTTGCAATAGTTTTATTTAGCATGCTTGGTAACTGAACAGACAATAGATCAGAGCTTAATGGAAGAGTTTCTTGTTTAACTTTCGTTAAGATTGGTTAAGTGGCAAAACGACTTGTCCGGTGTAAATAAGAAGTGTAACCGTATTCTCCTTTTTCATGAGTTTGTGTATTTTGTGAGTGTCCTTGATGGACTTGCTTCAATACATGTGCAACATAATTGTCTCTTAGTTGCAGATTCAATAATTATTTTCTGTCGCAGTATGCATACTGAAGTATAGTAAACAAAACTTTTGTGTATTTCAGGAACAACTTGAAGCAGATGCTTAAAAAATTAAGTAATGAGATTTCGGTTATGTATGAACGTGCCAAGCTGCTACACAAGGAAGGAAACACTCCCGTTATTCCTTGTATACCAATCAACCTCCGCAGGCTCCAAATCTACATGGCATAGGACGTCCTTATCTTGCTGTCCAACAGAGCCAGGTTAAAAGTCTCAAAGAAGCTAGCATGTACCCTACTTAATAGCTATATATGGCTATTTTGCCCACCACCTATTAACAGGATTCAGTTTAACATAAATTGGTACAGTACTGAACATATCGCGTCAGACTTTGATTAGAAGGATAACTGAATGAAGTCGGGCAAAGGATTTTGAGGTAATACCAATCACAGTCATATAATATTCAACTAATTTTGACGAGTGTACCATGTAATTTAAGTTTTGCCACCTTTTATGAGTCCCAGCTCGACCGGTTGGTAAATTTGATACTGGAGGAGAACGGGGTTGGGGTTGCGGGCGCCAAGTATGTGATGGCAACCCTGGTGGGTGAACACGATATTACACTTCCTCGCGAGCGTATTCGCCAGTCTCCAGCTCTCTCCCTGAAGCGAGTAGTTCCCTTCTGTGTAGGTTAAATAAGAAAAACGACGTAGGCTTGTAACGAGTCTTACAGCCAAATTGTTCTGTTTTGTTTCTTAGACAAAAGGTACCATGGTGTAGTCGCCAAGCGACTAAAATATACCACTCCACACATCAAGGCCGTATGACATAATGACAGAAATATTTCTGTTATCCACTGGAATATCGTGGTGCACGGCGAAATTGACGGTTAGTCCAAGCGTGTTGTATATTTGAAGGCAAGCGACAATAATTAGGGACCATTGTACTCCATCGTTTTGAAGAAACAGCAGACATCTCCGGATATCTTTCGAGAATGTGTTCAGAGAAAGGGAAAGAAAATATTTTGGTTTGCAGAAGAATGTTGGAATACGTGGCACAGATAGGAGAGAAGCATTAACAACACGAGAATAGAACGACTGTGGCGAGATGTGTTCGGAAAGAAACTTCCGTTGCCCTATCTCTCGTTTCCGCAAAATGAACAAGAGGGGATTCTGGACCTAGACAAAGACCAGTCTGAAAGCCTGTTATCTGCGAGTTCAGGGATTGATTGCAATACAGTTGACTCCAGACAAGCGACCTTATCTTAGGAGACACTGACAATGAGATAATTTTCATAGTTGAAAACTGAAAACGTCCTTTCAAACTTGTGGTTTCTTCTGTTTTTAGGAAGTACACACTTGTCCCAGTCGCCTAGATAAGGGTCATTCTGTTAAACCGTCGTGTCAGTCACGTCAAAGCAGGAGTCATCAAACTCGACGGAGTAGGAATCGGTCTGCATCCCGCTCTAGTCAGCACTCCACATCTTGGCGAACCGTCCTGTCAATCCCATCAAAGCAGTAGTCGTCGTGATGAACCACCACGTCGAATGCATCGAGGCAGGAGTCGTTCTGCCGACTCGTCGCGACAAACTCAACAGAGTAGGAGTCGGTCTGCATCCCCTTCGAATGCAAGAGCCGTCCTGGTGAACTGTTGTGGCAGTCCCGTCAAAGCAGGAGTTGTCGCGCTGGTCCATCCCTTCAGACGAATAGAGGCAGGAGTCGCTGCTAACTCTTCGCGTCGAGCTCAACGCAGTAGGAGTTGGTCGGCATCTCGCTCAAGACAATGCAGGAGCCGGCTTGGTGAGCTGTCGTGTCAGCTCGTAAAAGTAGGAGGGAAGATTACAGTAAGAAAAAAGCAAATTAAGTCATAAAAGCCCGGGTCACCACCTCATTTGCCCCGTGGATCACGTCACGACTTTGAACTTCGACTGTTTCCTCTGTCAGGACCTGCATTTGAGATGATCAGCGCGATTTTTCTCGTTCGTACGGTCGTCGCAGACCTTGTGAATCATGGATTCCGCGTCTCAGATGCAGTTTTTGAGTTTTTTAAGTTCTTCCGTCTTACCTTTTTTGATCTTTCTTTTCTTCCTATTTGAGTTTTTATTTCTTCAGTTAAATTAACTCCCTTCTTTTTTTCTCAGTGTGTAGATTCGAAATCTACTATTAGCAAACTGGTGCCAAAGCAACTTTTCCTTCAGTTCAATCATTTTTTACTTATGAAAAGTCCCAATTGTCTTCAATTTATTCTACTTGTTTAGAACCGAATTACGAATTCACTTCGTAACAAAAATAAACGACAAAAACTTGTGTACGTGTTTGGTACGACATTTGTTGACAGCTGTCTCAAGGTAGTTCTGCTTTGTGCCGCTAGAAGCATGTTGCCAATAAGCAAATATTCTTTCACGCTAAAAAATTCTTATAATAAAAATTAATGAAGTACTACACAATAAGTGATAATTAGTTGTTGATAACAAAAAACGAGTTTTTAATAGATAAATTTAAATGATTGAGTCCACAATAAACCTATGTGGCAACAGAAGATCGGGCGGGATGCGTGTTACATAGCAGTTACAGCTACTGCACAATGGCTTACTGGAAGATGCACGTCCACGTGGGCCCTGTTTTGAGTTAATTTCAGGCGAGCTTCAGTAGGTTGGTTAAATTTGTAATATTAATTTGTTTTGGAATGGTTTCCTTTCATATATTTGTTAACTGGACAGAAAATACAACCGTTTTTGCTGCTACGTGACCATGAGGTTGATGGCAATGAAGCTCAACGAGATTCTGAGGCTCTTTTTGTTGTCATTTACGGCAGCTATTTGCAATCCAGAGTTTTTTTATTAAAATTAACATTTGATTATTATAGTTAGTTATTAGCATGACCGTTATTCGGACATACTGTAGAGCTTCCAGATCGTCGCTCGGTATGAACGCCGTTGGATTTCCAGATTGACGTTTGGTTTGGAACGGCATTAGACTTCAAGATCGGCAGTGGACTGACTGCATGTTTTGTTGGTAAGGCACTGGTTCGACAGGGCAGGGTCGGTTAGCACATCGTGCCAGGTTTGTATTTTTTTATTTCAGTATCAGTTTCAGGTTCACCGAGTGTTCAGAAACGATTTTTAAGAGCGATAACGTGTCGGTTATTACTTCTTCTGTGCTACGACAGACCAGTGTCAAAGAGCCTCCAGTTACGGTTACTTTTAAGGAACTTATGAATTTATGACGTTGATCTTTGAACATGTGTCAGTCACTAACTTTACCGGCAAATTTACCAATTATAGGTTCTTAAACTGGAATGCGAGATCAAAGAGCATCACTCCACGTGCCAAGTGGGCACTCAATTTGTAAACATATGGCTGCTGTGATATATGACATCAATACGCCGTCCACATTCAAAACCAGTTTCTTGGCAACAATGGGGAAAGCCAACATCAACCCTGAGGAAAGAATACTCCAACGCCAGACAGGTCCAAAACTTTTACTCGCCCAAGACTGCCGTCCAACCGCAGACACAGCCGCATTAGGAAATGATGCAATTTAGCAAAGCTGAATCTCCTTTTGCAAGTATGATAGAAGCTGAAACTGTGTCAGAATCAAACAAGATTTCTACCCGCTTCTACTTGATTTGCTAGAAGATGTTGTCGTCGAAGCATCCTAGCGCAGTGTTGCTCGGGTTGTCATCGGGACCACTGACAGGCACGAAGCATTTGGGATTTAGCTAATAACTGATTCCACCAATTCTGCTACCAAAACAGGCACAAGCAAGACTGGTCTGGAGGTATGGAATATTGCAGTTGTTTGAACATATTATTAGTAACAGTACATAAGTTTGACTTTTTCCAACTAAAGCACGGAGTACGGGAAGAAGAACCCGAAGACTTGAAGCATTCTGCAGAGCGACATGTTGTACCCTGCGATCTATTTATCAAGGAGTCGCAACCTTGGATGTGCTGCAGTCCGGACGGGCGTAGTTATCCAAATCCATTAAATCTCTCGCAGGAGCCTATTCTTTTCGAAGTCAAGTGCCCTTACTCGTGTACTGACAGTGTGATAGTGAACGAAAGCACTCAAAAAATGTGCGTACCCTATTTATTTGCCAAAGATGACACAACTTGAGCCCCAGCCATATATATTACACCCAGGTACAAGCATCGATGTACGTACTCAATTTAAGTCTCTGTCACTTCGTTGTATTTTCACCAATGCTTCTCAAGATCGTGGATGTTGCTCGTGATGAAGTCTTTCCAAGCACCCTGGTACCATAGCGTAACTGCCAGTAGTCATGCAAAGCTGCCAAACTACGTCTGGAAGTATCAAAGTGATATGTGATGGAACTAAGACAGGGTTTTTGATGCAGTCAGTTTTAAATACAGAATCCTTAATGACATCCTTAGCGGTTGGTGAAGTTTATTTCAAATTAAGCCTCATGGCCTTTTATTTTTCCAATTGTATTGCGTCAGAGATAGATGCTGTATCTCAAGACACTATAGGACTACCAAAAGCAACACATCCTAAAAGCAGCATCTAGGTAGGGAAGCTGATCATTATTAAGATCTTTCAATATTAAATATTTAAAGATGGGGTGTCGGATACAGCAGTTTACTGCTGGATTTGCGGGGAAGAAATTAGTGTCGCATGTAAAGTAGTAGCGCCACGTAAAGAACAAGAAGCATCGGGATAAGGCAAATGCAAACCGAAATAGTGATGGGCAAGTGGCGAACATGGTCAAAACACAAAGTGATCTTGCAGAAGTGTTCAGCAATGCGGCAGCAAACTCAGCGTCCGGAAAAGAATGGGTTCCGACTACCCTCAGACGAAAAAGTAGGAGCAGGAGCGACGCAGCGCCGTGGCATCTACGCATGTCATTTTTTCGTCTGAAGTATTTACAACCTGCTTGCCAATTATGTTTCCGGATTCGGAGGTCGCCACAAAATTTGCTTGCAAAAGAAACAAGTATTCTTACATTGTTTCAGACGGTTTAAACCCGTACTTCAAGCAGCAAATTGAAAACGAAATTAGAAACCGTACATTAAGCTATACCATTCTGATCGATGAGGCCATCGCAGCTCGTCACTGGAGACAGTTTGATGCCATTGTGCGGTTTTATTCGGAGGTTGTTAGGAGGATCGTGGCACTTCACCTGAATTCCTTCACACGCCGATTCCGGTGTTTTTGTCCAGTGTTTCAAGGACGCGGTTTAACCCATCTACCCGTCAAAGTTGTTCGAAATTTCATCTCATGGGCCTAGTGTTGTGAAGTCGATGCACAGAAAGCCAAGGAACAACTAAGCAAGAACTTGGTCACCATTAGTTTGTGTACCATTCACAAGGTGCATAACGCATTCTCAGCAGTCTTCAAGATTCTGGGTGCCAACGCAGAATCACTCGGGGTCAACCTCTTTTACTTGTTCAAGTATTTGCCTTCAAAACGAGGAGGATTACGAGAAAATTAGAAAACGCATGGAATCAAAAAGCATGTCTTCATACGTCATATTTCTGTAAGATGGCTCACGCTTGAGGACATTATGGAGCGAGTTTGTGAACAGGTTCCAGCCATAGTGGAGTTTTCTTGCGTTCCAGTTACATCGCAGACAAAGAAAGGGACTTTGGCCGCATAAATTCAATTTGCTGCGTTTTGTGTAACAAACATCTCGAACATGGACTTCTTTTTTTTGAAGTCGATTAAGCGAACATTCACGAGGTTTACTGGTAAGTACAGAGAGTTCTTAATTCTTGGCATTACGAATGTCACTAAACTCCTATATATTAATAAAATGTTCTACATAGGTCTGTTCCAGTCTCAAGGCCCTCTAATCCACATTCTTTATGACGAAATATGTTAGCTCGTGGTAACCCTTAAGAGGCGCTTACGGAAACCCAAGCTGAAAACTGAAAACCTGAAATGATCGCTTCTCGCGCTTCTTCAGCAACGTGCACAAGATTGAGGTTCAGGAAGTTAAATAACACATTCAGTATTCTACTCATAAATAACTTAATTAGTAATGTTCTGAAACTTATAATTACTTAGCACAACGACTTGACGCCAAGTTGAACCGAGTCATTAAGCCGACTCGAGTCGGTAAGTCCGGTTGATGAGTCAAACCTTCTCTCAATTCGTCTCTTTTCTCTAATCACAAAATTAGGTTACTATACAATACTATATTTGGACCTTTCTTTGCAGAATATTATGTCGTTGGTGAAAACAGCACTGAACAAGATTGGGAGGATGGATCTGCAGAAGACGTTCAATGACGAGGGCGTTACCGATGACGTGCTTCCTCAGCTTACGGAGGACTACATGCGGGAGCTAGGAATTTCGGATATCGGGTCCCGCCTGAGGTTGAGAACTTTCATCCGAGACGAAACCGAAAAGCAACGATCAGAAGAAACCGAAACTGCTACTTCACTAGGACTGGACTACCGCCTGGGGCGGGCAGGGGGACGAGTAAGCCCAGACTCGGCACATGATCTAAGGCACTTTCTCCCCCTTGGAAAACACGCACTGTGGCTAAAATAAGCTCACTTGTGAACAAGGTGTTTTTCCGCCTAGAAACTAGGCGCTTGGCAATACAGTATAGTACTTCTTTGGGGAAGAAACAACATAGCACTAAGCGGACAGGAGCAGGCCGAATGTAACTTCAACGCCTTGGCTACTGCCAAGTTTGACCCGCTGCTGCACGAGCATCTTTGCCGTGGCAACAGCCTCAGGGAGTCGTCCATGCCACGGACTTGACGTGTCAACAGCCATTGGCTGCACTAAGCGCCACGGAATTTCGTGGCAATAAAAGTAATCCTTTTAGCGAACCGACGACTGAGCCACAAGGAATAGGTACCGAACTTTTCGAGACCACCGCACAAGCACCAATATCGCTGGGAGGTTCTAGTAACCCTTAGAACTAACAGGCCTTCCTTCAGCGAACCTAGACGTACAGTCTTTGACATAAAAAAGGGGTTTTCTAAACGATTCAAAACTGCGAGTTATTATCTGATTTCTTAACCAAATATCACAATACTGCCTACGAACATGTCCAGACACGTTCACGACAACTGTATCTCACTAGTTTTGATTGGTAGTTAGATAGAAAACTATTTCAAAATATTCAAAACAGTTTAGATCTACTTCCCGCAGGGGACCCTGTTCTTTTGTCCAAGTCTCAACACCTTCCTTGCCGCCCCGCGAGCAGCGACTGAAAAACAATGTGGTAGGCAAGTCGGTTTTTATAGGAGCCGCAGATTAAGGGTGCAAACTGGAAAACTGGTGGTAATGGAAGAAAATCAAATGCCCGTGGGCAACGTTTCCTCGAAACAGAACAGACGCAAATAGACAAAAATGTTTTCTTTCAATACCGAAAAAAATTATTGATTATACAAAATTGGTAGCTGCAATGCAATGGTTCAATAAACTGCCTGAATTCTTGTTGCAACGAGTCATGAATATAACGACCATTTGCGTCGCAAATTACAACATAGCGAGCCCCTTTACGCCATCTAACGGTACGATTTTGAATTACCACACCTTCATATTGTCGGTTTTCGGCGGATTTACGGTACTTATATAAGAAATCTACCTGTAATATGAATTGTGTTTGACCGGGTCAGGGTCTTCAAAGCCCGTTCTGCGCCCTGTGTTTGACCCGAGACGGGTCAATTTGCGTCAGACAAGCCAAGTGGGAATGGGAGGCCCATCAAGCTGCACGAAGTTTGCAAATTTATTACTAGATGACGCTGATGACAAGATGCGAGCGATTTCTCACGGAATAAATTATGCATATAGAATAACGTATGAAACATAGTACTACCCTCACCGAGGAATAGTCTTGTCCCCATTGGTTTGTTTTCTACAACATAGTACTTATGCATTCACCATTAAGTTGAGTTTTTGTTTTCGCGATCTTAAAAAAACCTGTTGCACTATAGTTAAATATCACTAACATGGCTTTGCTTGGGGTATTATTGTTTCAGTTGACATAGAAAAGTACTTCAGAGGACACAGAAAATAATTTAGAGGCATTTTCATTTTTCGTTCAAGTTGGTTAAGCAAGCTTTTACTATCTTTTACTCAACATACTTTATCCATACTCGCAGTAACGTTTAGGTATATATAGGTACAACAATCTTCAACAACAATCAAGAAGTACAACTTTCTTCATTGATTTTAAAGCGACTTGAATTGAACAGTGCAGTGTGCAGCTTTTGGGAACCAATCTGAAATTATACGTTGAGTATGAACTAACAAACAGCAAAGTTGCACGTAGGTTTAAAAAAATAGAATTATAACTCGTGTTCAGCCAGCTAGAACATTCCTCGACATCGTAACAGAACTGACCTTGAATTGTGGCTGCAAGAGAGACCAAAGAGAGACTTTCCCAAATTTTTACGAAATATTGCACCAAGTCAGGTCCTTCTAGGTTAAACCGTTTCTCGCTTTGCCTTGTTTCCAACTGGAATTCAATTCAGCAAACGTTTGGCAACGGAAAGAGTAGAACGCGGCTCTGCAAGCTTTGCTTCCTTTTAGTTTGAAGAAAGGGAAGGCTAAATAATGCTTAAATACAGTTAAATTAGCTATTAATTTTAAATTGTCTCTTATTTGTGCACTAGATGCGCGTCTTCTTACAAACAGAAGGACACACAAAGCGCATTTTCAGTCACTACGGGAGAAGGCAGTAAGCAGCGGCAGGCGAAGAAGTTTGCGCAAGTTTTTTTTACAGCTTTACACACCAAGACAACACATTGTGACATCGAGATTCCAAAGCCTTATACCGCCTTGAATCTCGTTGTCGAACACTGCACTGCGGCTTCGAACACGACCAAAGGGAAAATCCGTATGTCACAAACAAATAGGCGTAAGAAATTCTCGGTTGAAATTGGGGAAAAACTGACGTATTTCAGTGTGGAATTATTGCGACAGGGAACTTTTTTCTCGCTACAGTTTTTAGTTCAGTTGTTATGGCAAGTGATGTATTTTTTGCGTGCTAGCCTTTATGTGCATGTTTAAGTATTGCCGTTGCATTGTAACAAACAAGAATGATTAAACCGTACGTTGTGTCAGTATTACATCTATGCGTCAAAATTTCCTTCTGGGTGTGGTTAGCGCGGTACCAATTTGAAGGGGTATAGGGTACAGAATAACTTTCAACCAGTATAGCAAGCACCGAGTATTCAACCTGTAAATTTTTCAACCGGATAATAATTCAACCGGTTCTATAACCGCACAGTTTCCAACCGGAATGTTTTTAAACTGGTATTTATTCAACATTATCGTTCCTAATATAGGCCAACACCCGCGGACTCTTTCAGTTACGATTACTCCATCCCCTCGCCGCCGATGTAATTAAGTACAATTCAGTTAGCTATTAATGTGAATGCTACTCTATCCCGTGTTGTTCCAATCTAGGCCAACACCAGAGTACTCTCTCAGTCAGGATTACTCCGTTCCCTCGCCGCCGATGTAACTAAATACGATTATGCTTATCAGTTAGTTATATTGATCTATTTGAAAATGTACCGAATGTTGATCCTTTCTGCAGATACAAGTTGTAGACCCGAACCTGGGTTCATTGCTTACGTGGCATCTGCTCCGGCTTACGTAACCACGGGGGGAGTCACTGCAAACATTCACAGAGCTGGATGCGAGCTCACAAAGGTTGGACGCATACCGCACCTACTTTCAGTCTCGCGCATGACGTTCGTCATTTGTTTCTCAGACACGGTTTTAATTAATACAATAAATTCCACTCTTCAAATAAATCGACAAATACTCTCAAGAATTTTCTTTCATTTTTTACATCTTTTGAACGCCTGCAAGTTGAGTTTAGAAAATATAAATGAAATTAAAACAGCGCCTCGTGTGGCAGCTGTTTGTTTACTTTGCGCGGGAATGGCGTCGGAAAGGTAAGTGGCTTTACTTTTCGTCGAATAACAACTTTCGTGTTTCCTTTTCGCTCATGCTCCTTTATTAGATCATTCTAGAAAGATTCAGCTTTCATTCAATGTATGATTTTCCTATGAAACGTACTTTTAGCTCTTCATTCTGCTTACCCCAAATGGTCAGTTTCAGAACTATGTCCGAGTTTGTTTGTAGACTAGTACAATATTCGTTGTAATGAATTGCAACTTTCTGTTAGGTCTCGATGCACTTTGTGTCATGCAGATTTACTCAAAAGAAATCTGGCATCTCACATGAGGGTGCATTCAAATTCGCACCGGTTTGTATGCGGAATCCAGGGATGTGTAAGGACCTTCGCTCGGATGAAGGACCGCTTGGATCACCAAGCCACAACCACGGGAAAAAACTGCCGGCAGAGCTCGTATGAATGAAATGCAGCAAAACGTTTGCCACGTATGCAGCCTTAAGGAAGCACAATCGGACTCATCGATCGAGTAACTCAAAGGAAAAGGCGTTCGCATGTGACCAGTGCACGTCATCATTCACAACTCAGCGATCAAAATATATATACATGTAAAGGAAATTCATGGAGCAAACCTCATAAATGCTTCTGCGACAAAGCCTTCTCTCATCTCTTCGACCTGGCCAATCACATGAAGTTGCATGCAGTAGACCACTACAGTTGCCCTTATTGCGCTACGACGTTCAAGTCAAAGTCTGCAGCCCAATCGCATATGAAAAATTGTCCATACAAAACCGAAGATAATTCGTCTTAGTAAATTTCACCAACGCATATTACCTCGATTTGTGATCTTTTTGAAGTATTCTTAATCTGGCTGGATTTGTTTACATTTGTAATCTTAAATTGGCTAATTGTGTACCAACGCAATTAGAACCAGAAGTCATGTAATTGAATGTACCGTTTTTAATCTGTGATTGATGATTTGCGATTTTTTAAACTTCATTTGATTTTTTCCCAAATTCTGAAGAAACCTATGTTTCTAATACAAAATGTGGTCTCAAACGTAAAATGAATTTCTTATCATGTATTATGTATTTGAGAAACATTCTGCCAAGCGGCGCCATAAACTAGTTTGATTGATGCAAGTCGGCAAAGACTTCAGCAGTGCGCAAGTTGGCCATATGTGCGTTGTTTTCGCCATTGAAACGATGGTATTTTTTTATATTATTTACCGGCTTACCCGTTAAGGATACCAGCTTTGTTTATTTTTCTTCTGAATTCAAAGATCTATACATGCTGAGAGAGAAAGAAAAAGAGAAAGAGAAAGAAAATATTTAGTAACCGAGTAGTAAGGTGTATAACGAAAATTAAAAAAAAGAAAGAAAATGCTCTTACACACTCCGCATTGGGAACGTAGTCTTCTGGTCCCCGGCAACCCTTTCCACCTTCTTTTCCTGATCCGTTTGCGACAACTAAAATCATCAAAGGGATGATCCTAAAGACATGAAATCTTATTACTGTGACCTAACCTATTCTAACCTATAAAATTATATATAGTAGTGTGTACCTAACATATTCGCAAACAAACTATGAATTAAAGTTTATGTTACACTTTACCCCAATCTCTCTCTCTCTCTCTCTCTCTCTCTCTCTCTCTCGTTGAGTATGAACTAACGAACTGCAAAGTTGCACGTAGGTTTAAAAAAATAGAATTACAACTCGTCTTGAAAGAGTGCCATATTTTTTTATTTTAAATAATAACGCCAAAGCTGAGAGTTTCATTGATTGCTTGTCTTTTTGTGAACTTTGGTGCTTTTTCATAAGCCCAGTTTTCTCTTATTATTTTATTAGTATTTTCTTAATTGGTTACCTTAATTGTGGTGCCCTGGTCTGCCGCGTTAAATGTCTGAATGTCTTAAATGGACCTGAAAATAAACATAGTGAGATTACGTTCAAACCCTCTGTTCAACTTGATGGAGATCGGGTATCTTAATTTTTTTTAGATGAAGCTAATTTTAATCAATTAATTTCCTTTTAATTAATGTCTGATATTTCATTATTAAGATCTGTAATTAATACAATGTATGCTTATAATACAATTAATAGGAACTATGCCATAATACTAAATTAAACACTCAGGGCCCCAACCAATTTAGCTTTGAGAATAAAGTAAAACTAACTTAAACAGTTATACGATATGGCCATAAATGGTCTATGTGTATGTGTAACTAATCGTGCAATACTCAGCAAACCCGTTAACTTGCGTTAAATTAACGTACTGACTTAGCGTTAAGTTGACTTGCATAACAGGAATAAAACATTTCAGTTGACTAAATAGATTACAATGATACAAGTAGGATATTAGCATAGAATAATAAAATCAGCGAGTTGAAGTGTCATAAATAAGTTTGTAGAGTATCCAATAATTAAGTAAACGAGTCAAAGAAGCAAAATTTTAAATTATAACTAACTTGCGTACTAAAAACTGCTTACTGAAATAACTACTTGACGGTGATTAATCCCCATGCTTTTGTATGAACTTCTCACTGATTACTACTTCAACTATTTTTTCTGGTAACTTAACACTACTGTCATGTACATACAAGAAACAAATTACTTTACGTTTTCAAGTGCCAATCACATCAGGCGCTGTACTTTGAAGACTTCTTGTTTGTTAGCTGGTTAACAGTCCCTCGAATCTAACCACGCAGAGAATTTTGCAGATGTCATTGCCACGGGTGCTAAGTTCGAGACGGAACTAGGTAATGTCGAGTTCACATCTTGGTCCTCGGACACCGTCACCCCAGTGAGGAAATGCCACAACACTGAAAAATATACAAATCTGTAATGAAAATTAGGAATAGCATATTTTGTAAGGATAGATAAACTAGCTAAACATGACCTTTTGAAGATAAAAACTGAGACAACAGACTGTCAAGTGTCATGTACAAGTGTGGTAAAAAAAATCTAGATTTTGTTAATTTTAAAGATGAGCAAATATTCTTGAAGATACCTGCCACATGCCCAGATAAAGTTCAAGTACATGCAAATAAGTTCTATTAAGCAAAAAGTGTAACTAATTAAGAGTAGTAAATGACGATTGTGTGAAGACGTACCTGTGCAGGGAACGGCCATAACAGGAATCACCTGTTTCGTTGTTTCGTTACTGCCACCTACCGGCCAATTCTCTTAGTAAAATGAAAGATTAATATGATCATGGTTGCCAAGGCAGGTAAGGCCTGCTATCTGAAGACGTCTGAAACCTGAAAAGACAAAAGCTCAGCTAACCCAGAAAATCGTTTGTCTTCTAATCTAACCAAAATAATGCGGCTGGCTGTGAGGTCAAAGGTGCACAGAGGAAAAAAGCTTGTTACTAAGATGACGCGAAGATTTTCTGTTCATGCTTCATTTGCTAATAAAGTAGTAATCTGGCTACTTCTTAAGGCAAATTGTAATAATCCACCGATATTCAGTTTAACGACGGTGCTCGTTTGTTGGTTAGGAACTAGGCCCCTGCTGCGTGTATCCAGACCATCCCGCGCAGTCTCAGCCCG
>JAIQCU010001628.1:0-18669 GCA_022114935.1 Leptestheria dahalacensis
TCAAATAGAACGCGCCAGTAATTCGGAGAGGAAGAAATTACTCGAGCGAAAGTCTAAGAAATATAAAGTCGCTCAAGTTTGCAGCGTATACCGGGGGAAGCACTAAGATCCAACAGTTGCAGTTGACAAACTGTAAAAGTGGAAGCACTGGTCGTCGAGGAAAATGGCGGGGCGGATTCCTCCCGCACCTCCCCGCCATCTAGCCTTGCTGGCGAGCTTTGTGTCGAAACGAGCGCTTGGGAAATCGAGGTCCGCAGCTCCGCATAGCAGAGCCATGGAAACGGGGGAGAAGGGGAGGACTGAGGAATATAAAAAGAAAACTGGCGACTCTACACGTCGAAATATAAACGAAAACTTACTGCAACGATGAATCCGTCAGGCAATGTCGGAAACTTTACATGCGTTCTATGGCGGGCAGTTCAAGTTGCGTGAAATCCTTCGTAGCCAGCAAATATTCTATCTTTCAGAACCTTATCTTTTTTTTCTGGTCCCCCCGTTCGTAACTGTTTCTTTTTCCCTTCCCAGTTGATAATGTTTTATCATCTTGTGAAACATTAACTTGAATTTGGTACGTTACCGAGTCTCATTTTTTCCCGAAGTTGGTTCAAGACTTAATTCTTCCAACTTTCAAGAATCGAGAGACTGACGCATTCGGCGCCGACGTCACGCTCTCATTTTTCACGCGGTTGCGAACCCTGTCAAGTATAATATATATATAAAAATGGAAAAAGAAGAAATCAAAAGCAATTTGAGAAAAAAACAACCCTTGCTCTTGGTACGACTTCATGGTGAGAATCTGCTTTTCTTTGTCAGAGAAGCTGGAAATTGGAATTTCTGGAACATAAGAAAGGTAGAGCGCAAGGCGAAGGAAAAGAGAATAAGCACAGCAAAAGGTAAAAGAGAGAAAGCTCCTCCAAACAGGTAGCACTGCCCCGCAGCTAAACCAGTCTACGCTCTGCTCCAACGGTTAGATAGGACTAGCATTCGAATGTTGTTTCTTCGTTGCTGGTCTCTTTGGAAATCCCTTCTACTCGTCGAATTCACTGTTGCATCGAAATTCCCACTCTCTTCCTACTATGACGACTAACTAACAAGTATTTTGCTGAATCATAACGAATCTCTCTGTATTTTTTTCCTGTAACCATGAATCCCTGAATCTTTAGCCTGGAAATGTATACGTCATAGAGCATTCATTACTACCACGCATTCCAGGAGCCACGAAGATGTGAAATACTTTGGAACTTCCGCTGTGTTTTAGCAGAGGCAGTCAGCTAGATGATGCCGCAAGCATAGCCTGCGGTAATAACGGGGTAATGTGGGGCTTTTGTCCGTTCCTTGAGACTTCTTTCCTTACATGTTGCAGAATATTTCCAATTGATTCACTTTTCAAGTGCAGACGTTTCACATACCATTCTTTTTTAGCAATAGCCCGAAACGCAAATGCTGACGCCCGTCTTTCTTGGCGAATCTGAAGTTAACGTGAGCGCTATACTCTGATCTTTGCAACTGTACAGAGGTGTAAACAGCAGCAGCTTTTGCATTAACGTAATGTTAACAGGCTCGAAAGTGTAACCCTCGGATCAGAATTCATTCGCAGGATCGATGTGTAGAGCTCGCACCGTTTCGCAAGTCAGATAAAGGAACAACCTTGAAAAGTAATAAAAAAAGAGGCTGTAAAAAGGGGATTCCATTTTGCAAAAGTGTTCTGCCGTGGGAGATAGTAAACAAACGCACGTGGTGGCTACGCGTAATTTGTGAAGCATCAATAACCGGATAGAGTAGTAGTGTCCACATGGTGCGTTTACATGCAAAGCACCTCTCTCGCCGTACTAACTTTTATTCATGAGACTTCCTCGTGTGCGCACAGGTTTCTTTTCACACTCGTGTCTCTTTTCTTCCAGGGTTCTTGGCCATTTGTAATTCCTCGAACGGCTGTTGGACACATTCACTCTTGATTACAGTCGTCAACTTTTTTCCGTCCTAACGTGGATTCACACTGGTTTCGTTTTTGGTCATTCGATAAAAACGGTTCGAACAAATTTTGACCAACTTTCTTCATGGCTGAAATTTAGGTTGGTTAACTATTACTTACTGTTTTGTGGCATAAGATTAACCTGTGCGTAGTAAACTAGTCAGTTTCCCTGCAATTGGCAAAGACAGCTCCAAGAATAGCAGCTTAACAACAATCCCAGAAAACAAGCAGAGTTCGGTTTAAATCACGGTACTTCACAAGAGCCTGGATTAGTTCTGCTTACTGTTTTAATCCCTAAAGGTTGGCAGAGGAATGTTACACTTCATGGCAATGGCCACTTAGAAAATCCTTTACGAAAATGTTTCTGAAAACCCTTAAGTACGCCGTGGAATTATAATACGAAACGTACACAACCGCGTCACTAGGTAAATGCTTCACGACGTCAAGTACGCTGAAGAAATACACGCGAGCAGTCATGGCTGGGAGTCAGCGTAATGAAGGGTTTTTGATGAGTCGGAACACTTGTTGATACATTGCGGGGTTGTTGGAATCAGTAGTGAGTGGACTTGATGCCAAAAAAGGCAGCGGGAGGTTATGAATGAGAGGAGTAAATCTAGTGAAAGACCTTCACTTGTTGCGCCGGAGCTCTTGTAGGTCATTAGTGTCACCGCACAAGTGTACTTTTATTTTCATGAGCCTGTCGAGGCGCAGTGTGTACGTCCATTCATCCCTTATAACTCTCAGCTGTGGGCCTGTGTGTAAATCAGTTGCCGCTTAGCATCGGTTTTCTATCGCTGCACTTGAGCCCTTTTATAATTCCCTCTGTCGACGACTTGGCGCACGAAACGCAACATGAAGCGAGCCAATGTGGTATTCTACCAGGGCACCATACATCTCAGTGGAACACCATTCTACAGTATACCTTATGATTTAAAAGTCGACAGTTGAGGACTGTTTTTACTGTTTATTAACGAAACACGGTTTCGTCTTGGATCGCACCATTACTACGGGCTATACCGATTGACACGATTCCCGCTAGTCAGCTAACTTAGTTTCACGTCATTGTAGAGATTCAAGTTAGCTGATTTTTTAATCGTGTCATCTTATCATCAGGGAACCTCGGTGTGGCAGCAAAGAAAGTTGATCAGCAACCACTATTCGTCAGTAAACTAACTATAATTCTAAAGCAAACTGACTAGTTAACACTCCATTTGCCTCACTATTCTTCAACGTTTCTATAAAAGCACTTGCAACAGTTGTAGGATGAAGTCTTGCATTGAGTTCGATGCTACACATTGTAACAGTTGTAACAGAACAGTTTTGGACGTAAAAAAGGGGTTCTCTAAAGGATTCAAAACTACGAGTTGTAACCGAGTTCTTGATCAAATATCACAATACTGCCCACGAACAGGTTCAGGCACGTTCACAATAAACGTATCTTACTAGTCTGATATTGGTATAGTACAATGAAACTATCGAGAAGTGATAGAAACTTCCTTGCAGAGGACCGTATTTTTTGTCCAAGTCCGAACGTACACTGGGATCTCCAATACTAGTAACATAGGACGAGACATAAACTAGTGATACGATTCCACCTTGAGTGATTACACTCCAACGGACAGTTTCGACCAGTTTTACTTTACCTGTGACACCAAGAACACAAAGATAAAGTACACTTCAGTTACAATTACCAGCCGTTTAATTACAAACCATTATATAATGTTATCAATCGTGAAACAACGTAGTTTACGTTTAAATAACAGAATCTGATGTTCTAGCAAGAATTGCTGACGAAAGCCTAGGCAACTTTAGTAACCATAGTGAGATTTTACAGAAGTATTTGTTGTTCCAGAGAAAACCTATAAATTCATTTCAAAGCTACTTGGGGTTTGAAACAAAATCCGTTTTAAAAGCTATGCTGTGAAAGTACTCTTGGAAGGAATCCCGCAGATACGAAAACTAGTCTGAAAGATTAGGATCGCTGTAAATCCAAACTGGTACTCTACAGCAGCAATCTTCCTTTCCCATTGGACCTTTCAGTTTGTACAAATTACACTCCACTTTGTACTTCTTTACAGATAAATATATTCGAGAATATAACATTAATTTATAGCATATAAGAATCTAGCAGCAGCAGCAGCGGGCTTGAATTCATTCTTCCAAGGAACGACCGCTGCTACGGTTCATGCGTGCCAACTTAGCCCGGGACCTGCAGTCAAGATAGCATGGAAGCGGACTGGGCAACTTCGTCTCGGGACAGTCTGAAGGGGCCCGGCAAGAGACAGAATGGTAGTCTGGTGAACCGGGACAAATTAGCTCGGGAGTATTTTATCTCCAGGGCCAAAGTCTATAAGGCGGGAGGAATGGCGCCGAACCCGCTTTCCTTTAGTGCCCCTTCGTTTGGTGCGCCACTTCCTCTGTTTATCAGATATTCCCCTTCACATTGCCTTCGGTGCCGTTCGGGAGCGAAGCAGACTCCAACCGGTTTTCTCTCCCTGCATACCTCCCTTCTGCATCCTCCCCTGTTAGTCCCACCCGTGCAACAGCCCGGTGCCTTCCAGCTCGAGGGGCCTGCAACTCGGCAATTCTCCACTGGCAACACGAAAACAAAAATAAAGAGAAAAAGAGGATGTTGTCGCGGGTTCGGGGCGAAGGGACAATGAAGGGCCAAAAGAAGTAAAGGAGGGTTTCGAACCCTTCCCCCTTCTCCCCGGTTTACTTCGCTCGTAGCCGGTCACAGCGTTGCCTTGTTGTTGGGATAGCCATCTGCAGGCGACTTGACAACTCTGTTGTGCCATATAAGATCCGCTCTCTCCGTGTGAAAATATTCCAAGAAAAAGCGGGTACACGCTTCTTCGTAATTCTTTCACTTGGACATACGCAGCCGGGGAGGGTTCCAGCACAAGTGACGGTCGTACTGCGGACAGGCCTGAACCGACGTATACCAATGCCAGCAACATTTCTATGTATCATAATGTACATTTCACCACTGAACAAAGGGACCAAAGTCTACTAAACCTAACACTGAATAAACCTGCAGCTCACAGCCGTCATTACAAAGTAATTGGCTTTTAGCTAAGTTACATTCGACAGCTTGATTAAAACACAGTATAAGTTACAGTTTATAATCGAATGGTAGTCGTCGTTGTTTTGTTTCCCTTCATAGTTTCGTATAGGAGATTGGTAAAAAGAAAGAACGAAATCCGAAATACTACAAGAAAAAACAAAGGTCGGTTAAATATCATATCGATGTATGTTGCAGTTAGCGACGCTCCTCCACGTGTACCTAGTAAACAAGCATAACGCCAAAAAGGTTCTCGTCGTGTCAATGAGACAGATTCAAAATTGGCGCGTAGAGAAGTTTTCATCGGGAAAAGGTTCCCCGGGTTCCACGACTTTGGGCTACAGCTACACAGAACCGAAACGAGCGAGAGAGAAGGGAGAGGGTAGAGAGAGGTGGAGGTGGGTGAGGGGGGGGCGCCAAAGAACGATTTCCCTAGCTGTCGACCCGTTTCCCTCCCCGGGTTCCACCCTGCCAGTTGACGGCCCACGCTCCCCTTGTTGTGCTGTCTGACTCAGCAGCCTTCAACGGCGCATAGTCGCTGCACTAGACACGGTGCGCTGACCTTTTTCTCAAGGGGAAGCTTGGCCGCCCCAGGTTACCACTTTTATTGGGTGCCCTATAACAAAATCTATCTTGTTTTCGCTTCACTCATAGTCAGGGGGCCGGGTACTTTTCTGATGCGAGTTAGAATTCTTATGGGGGCGGGGGCCATGAGTGAAGCGACTATGGCTCTTGGGTTAAAACGTGCACCATAGTCGCTTGCATGAAAGTAGCAACTCGGTTATTTTTCCCCTCGGTGCCACTGACATTTTTCTACGGGAGTTGCAAGCTAAAAACGGAGGCGGGCTACTTCCTTTAGTGAAGCGACTACGAGGCAAACGTGCGTCAGTTTTCTCTTTATACTTGCCAAGAGCCTCGGACTGCCGCTGCCGGTGCCCATATTTTCCAGCCCCGCGACGTTGAAAATACGATACGCGGATACATTTTTGTTCTCTCCGCCGATGCCTCGACTGTTTGATTCTGAAACGCTCGCTTTTTGGCGCCACAACGCAAACCGCGTGGCGGGAACTAGAATTTTTAAAAAAAATCTCCCCTCCCCCTTAAAAAAAACGATCCTCCATTTACATCATCTTTAAACTTTCGATAATATTTTAAGATTTTTGGTCGATACAACGATGAACTATACAGTAACACAAAACTTGTATCATTAATTATTGACTGAATTGTCTAGTTGGTATTGGCGCCAGCAGATGAGATAGTTCAAACAAATTTTACCTACGTTGCTTCACTATCCTTTTCTTGCGATTCTAGGTTTCATAGTAATATTATGTGAATACGTACAGGAAGCTTTTAGTTGTGATCAGATATCGTCTTGTCGTAATATCGCGAGTTGAACCGGAGTAACAGACACAGCGCCACCTAGCGGTAGTATGCTGAACTAAGTACTCGATTAGCGATTCCGCCTTTCTTTTAAACGTTGCAGCGGAATGGCTTCAACCGAGAGGCGCGAATTTCAAAATTCGTTTCCAAGACAGTCATTACCAGGACCAACAGGAGGGGTCAAGTTTAACTCAAAACAGAAAAAATCACCAGGGAATACTCATAGAAATAAACTCTATAAAGATAGATATATCAGTGAAATGATGATCTCCATTCCCAACACCAACCGATTCTTGACGAAGTTTTCCTCTCGTTGGTAAGTTCGAGGCGAAACCCGAAACAGGAGTAAAGAAGTGAAACTAAAAAAGCGAAACTTGTAATTTATCCGGCTAGATATAATATAAAGGGAAATGCCTGGGTGTTTTCTTTAAAGCAAATACAGCGTTGCGATCGATATATAACGCGCGCTGCCACCCTCGTCGTGTTCCCCAGCACACACACATACACTCTCCCTCTGTGCCGGCCCTGCTATCAAACTTAAATACAATCTCTTCCGTCTTTATGGAGCGTGAATCCCAATCGATCAGTTCTTAATGTATTATTATTACTATTTGAAAGCGGGATTTGAGAAATGTACAAGAAATTTGCGAAAAGGACAAACAGGGCAATAATATTAACGAAGAGACACACACGAGACTAAAGACACATCTCTTCTTTCCGCGCTTTTAGAGAAACGAAAAAATGCTCGTTTTGTCGTTGGCTTTCGGCTTCTTGGCGGCCGGTCCACTCGAGTCCTGTAATTCCAGAAAACAAAAAGGAAAAGCTTTATTAACGATAATAAACATCAACTTAAAGAATAGAAAAGGACCGAAACATGGAAAATGAAGGATAACTACAGCTTCATTACAATAACACAAATGAACTGATGAAAATTAAGAATCATAAGCTAGTTAAGACATGACTATCGAGCAATTAAACTTAATGTACGAAAATAAACGATGGAAAATCAGCGAAATTGCAGAAAAATACCATGGGTCGTTTCTTGGCTTGTTTCACTTTGACCGTCCTGTCTGGTGTGAGCGAGGCGAAAACGAAGTTGTTGGCACTAGCAGCTCCCTGAATGGGTAGCGACGATTTGGCCAAGTTAGCAATCACCATCAAATCCTTTTCGGCGCGTTTCAGGAACGATCCTCGCTTTCCCTGTTGATTACCCAAAATCATGATTTACATTTCCTATGCATTCCTTATTAACCGTAACATCTGACTGTAGATCAAATAGTACAACTTAAGTATACAGTAGTTTCGAACATTTAACTTGTTATTACTATTAATAAAGATGATTAGACGGTTAAGATGATTGAAATTTGGAGCAGAAATGAATCGACGAGCGCTTTCCCTGTTGACAACCAAATCAAATTTTGTCTGCGGATCGTTATTTAAAGAAATAATGGTCTTTAATTATTAAAATGATAAATTGAAACTTCATTAATCATTGCATATTCGTTCGAATGGTTGAAATAACCAGATGTTAGTCATTCAATAACAGGAATGTTTGGACGGGTTGGTTTTGCGAACGTAATGCTTACATTGAGCGACGTTTGGACCTTCTGCGGCGAGTCTGGAAGCGTCGAATTCGGCGCGGCGCCCTCGACAGTCTGCCTGGCAGAAGAAACGGTCGCAGCTTTGGTGCTGGACACCCAAGTGATTTTCGTCCTTTCAGTCACTGTGCTGACCCCGACCGTCTGCTACGAAAACAGCGACTTGAAATTTGATAGTACTTAACAATAGCACAAGTACCTATCAGAGCAGGCAATAGAACTTTAAGAGAAACATTGCATTAATCATTACGTTAAGTATAGTAGTTGATGAATGATAGTTCTATTAAAAATTAATTAATATGGATTAGTTTAACGAGAAAGCAACTAGGTAAGTCGGCATAGTTGATCATTATGTCAAGTCCAACTAACCAATAGTTAATAACCACCAAGTTTACCATAAATAAAATGAATAGTAAGTTCAGTTACAAATTGACGACAATCAAACGAACAAGTTGTCAGTAAAATCATTCAGACATTTGCTAGTTTGGTTATAAAGCTGTGTGTCTATGTATCTATCTATTTAGGCATCTATCTATCTATCTGTCTGTTTATCTATCCATCTATCTATTCACCCAAGTTAATAGCCACCAAGTTGATCATGTATAGACTAGTTAATCAAGAGTAGTTCCAGTTAAAAATTGAAGATAATTAATACGGAAATATAGTTAAAATAAACTTAATTCCATTTGGCAATTCGTAACTGTATTAAGTAGTATTCAGATACTAAAGTGTTACTTCGGATTAATTCTGATTTAGGTTAATTGGTAAAATAGACGCGTTTTGAACAGGAGAGATACGAGAACTAAGTCCAAGTCGACTGCTAGTTACCGACTGCTGTTCGCTGAGCCATTTTTCTCGCTCGTGCCGCAGCTTCCTCCAGGCCGCTTCACCTTCATTCTCGGCGGCTTCTTCTTCCTCGGCGTCGGATTGAGTCACAGGATTCTCCTCGTTCTCCTCCTGCTGGGTGTTGCGCCAGCGGAACTGACGTAAGCGTCCGCCGCCGTCCGAGTGAAGGTCACCGTCCTCCAGAAAGAGCTCTTGCATCAAACGTACCTGGGGCGAAAAAAAAAATTCCAAACAAAAAATTAATAACTTTCCCACCATAAAATTACATATTTATGATCACACTGTTATACATTGATACGTATTTAAACAAATAACAGAATTAGTTCATTATAACTTAAAACTAATCAATAATTAGTATGAATCTGAAAAACCATTTCTACGAGTAAATTAACTTTAAAATTCCATGAACAGAAACTGATAAATATATTAAAATAAAGTAATAAATTAAACGTAAGGGAAATAACTGAATTGACATTCCATTTTAGTAATTGAATTGTTTGTACTATGATAATTAAAACTGAAATTGTACATCTCTCTGGTCCTGATCGAGCAGCGTTTTCAGATGAGCCCTCTCCACTTGCTTGCGCAGTTCGTCCTCATCGAAGGTTTCATCGTCGCCCTCTTCTCTTTCCCAGTAATCGTTGGCGTCCTCCCGTTCGTCACCGCTGCCGGCATCCGATCCCGAGAGTTCAGCTTCATCTTCGAAATATTCCGTCGCCCTGCGGAACTCCGTCAGTTCTTCGTTTTCCTCTTCATCCGCTTCATCGACGTCCTCTTCTTTCTGCTCGTCCCCTTCCTCGTCGTCCGAGAAACACAGCCTCGTCTTGGGTTTCTTTTTACGCGCAGTAATGCCGCCACCGTCTTCTTCGTCCAGCAGACCGGATTGTTGTCCGGCTTCCGGGTCATCATCTGCGGCTACCAAGGATCTCCAGGTTTCCTCGGTGTCCTGAGATTCGGCGGGGTCGTCGTCTTCCATATCGACGATGCGCGAGAAGGACTTGCCCAGACCGGTGCTCGTGCTCTCTTTGCCGAACAGACTGCGTGAGACTTCCTTCTGCGTCTCTAAAACAAATGATATATTCTATTGAAACAATAACTTAACAAATTTGCATTAGATACTTTTAATGAGGATAGATTTCTTTTTAAAATACTAGGCTAGGGATCAAAGTTGTCCAGTTAACATAATTATGTATTTTTTTTAAATGTGTCGAGAGCAAAATGAATTCAAAGTAAATACGGTAAATAAATTAAAACGGATATTCTCATTGGTTTTTCAAATTGAGTGGCAAATCCTGGAATATGAAAATACCAAAATTGGCGCTGCAAAGACCCACGAGTTCGTCCATGTTGTCCTGGGTGCTGATTTCAGGTTCGGCTGCCAATTTATTAGGGTTGTCCGGGAGGCTTCGATCCAGGTTGGGCGATGACGACAAATTGAACTTGTCTCCTGTTGTATTGGCTAGACGAGGAACACAACACGTAAATTAAATGAGCCAAGCTTAATAGATAAGCCATTAATTAAAAAAAAAACAGCAAATAAGAATACTTTTAAAATTAAAAAATTCCACAAAGCAGAAATTTTGATCGATTTACCCAACGACTCGTTATCTTGGTTTTCATCATCATCTTTTTCTTCAAGTCGATCATTCACTTCCTCAGTACCGCCGTCTTCATTTTCGGCGCTGCTCTGGTATCCTTGCTTGTCGGTGGACTTATCCGATTCCTTCGAATCGCCGTGGATATCTTCCTCCATGTCGTCGCCTTCTTCTTCTTCCGTGTCGGGCTCGTCGGAGAGGATTTCTTCATTAAAATCGTCCTCGTCTGCGTTCTCGTCCTTCCCTTCGTCGGCTGTTCAAGTTACAGATGTGTCCAATTACAGTTGATTAATTTGAACAAATTTAATGTAGTATTTATTTTAGAAAAAAAACATATCATATTTTCCTATATATATTTTATTAAATTAAGCATAACTAATTATATTATGTTCGCTATTATTATTATTACATTATTATTTCTACGATGTAGGTTAAACTTGGCCAAAAATATTAGTTAATACATACAAGTTTTAACATTAACGAATTGTATTATACTGCATAGTATTTTATGATATAGTGATATTAAATATAACAATATAATATTAATTCACTATTTGTATAAAGAATAGAAGAAAAAATCTAGAATTCTAGGCTTTTCTGGTGGTGGGAAAAAAGCTTGTATACCAAGATCCTCGTGATCTTCAGCTTGAGTTTGCAGCTTCTTCTGGCGTTCAGCTTGTCGTTTAGCCGAAATGGCGCTTTTCAAACTGTCCTTGAGCAGCTTCATCGTGGCACCCGGCGGTGTGTCGACGCCGGGATTCTTCTCCACTCCGGGTTTAGCCTTCAGCACAACCACTTCAGATTGCAGTTCCTCTTTCCCGGTTGAATCGACGACCTTCTTCACAATACTAACACAAATCGATTTAATATTAAACTTGATAGTTTTACGATTTTGTTAAAGTAAATTTACATAATGATTTCTACAGGTGATTAAAGAGGTATACTTGAGTTTGATGTCCTTTTTCTCCGGCGAGGAAGTCTTTCTAGCCGCGTGTTTCATGAACCGGCTCACAAGCTCGTTCAGCTGCGAGGGATCGGCTTTCTTCGTCGAAGCAGACGCCTCGAACGATATCAGTTCACCCGGTTTCCCTTGCAGACGGAGCTTGGCTGTTGAAGGCGCTACAACCTGCGCCGTTTTAAGTGCCAGGTTTGGTTTCGCGGGTGGTTCTTCTTCCTCTTCGTCCAATTTCAGGTCAAAAGTCTCCGAGTTGACCTGATTGGGTGCCTCGTTTTCCCGCTCGCGGGACAGCTCGAGTGTTGACACTTCGTTAACGAACGGGAACGAATCAGCTGGAGTGATTCCGTCTACGGTGTCCTGGAACTTTTCCGGCGCGTAGGATGGTTTTGAAATGGATACATGGTCGTTATTGGCAACCGTCGATTCCGGATTTTTCTCAGGATCGGGATTGTCCAAGCGAATCGAATCGGCATTCTGTTGAGGTCCTGGACTTGAAGCCTTGAAGTCGGGATCCTTGTCGGAATGTTCCGAATCTGATTTGAAAAGTTCTTCGGCTTCTTTTTCTCTTTCTAGAAACGTGTTCCTAAATTGTAAAATTTAAAGTTGTTTTTGGTTTAGTCCATTGAGCATCTACTAAATCGCATCAATGTCTGTACATTCTTTACATGAATAGACTTGTCTTTACAAACCAATAGATCTACGGAATGAATTGTATCAATCACTTGACAATGTATCAATGGATTTAGAAATAAATTGTACTATTACGTTATATGTTCGAATTCCTTCGACTTGGGTTTGATATCGCCGGCTAAAACGGTCCTTTTACGGTTCAGAAAGTCGGTTAGCGACCTCTGCTTGGGCTTGTGGTAGGGAAGACTCACTGTAGCTTCACGGGTCATTCTCTGCGTCTCGCTGTGCACCAGTCGGGCCTCCTCTTCCATTCGTTTCTAATCGAATAAAGGTAAAATTTTAATTAGTCACAAGTAATTTGATTAATTGGCTAAGAACAGCGAATAGAACGTTTCGGCAGATTAAACTATATTACTTTGCTGGTGGTGTTGCTCTTCTTCTTTCTCGACACTGCCTTGGCCTTTGGAGTAGCATCTCCATTAGTCTGTGATGATCTTTCCAAATCGCCGTAGGTGTTTCCTTCGTCTTCGCTTGAACCGCCGTAAGAGTAGAAATCTCCCTTCAGCATGCTTTTCTGCAAAATGTAATTAATTAAAATTAGCAAGTCCATTTAAATCATAATTTTAGAAAATACTTCAATGAAAATAAACGTTAATTTATTAAAAATTAATAAATGAAGCCATGCCCTGGTGAATTATAATAAAATTTAATTAATCACTTCATTCAGTCAAATTAAAATGAATTTCCGAAATCAAATGTTAAATTACAAACTAGTTAAATTATGTTGTAACTTGTAAATAAAAATAATACCAAAGCTGTTGCCATAGCGACTATTCCAGACTTAAAACATTACCCAAGACGATTCATTATTGCAAGGAGATTCGGTTCTAATTCCCGAGAATGACGCTTCTGAACTGCCAGTCACCCCGTCCTGTGATTTCACAGATTTCTTGAATAGGTCATCTGGTTCTTCGTCATCTGAACTATTGAGGACGCTCCGTAGCTTCTGCGTCAACTTTACGCCCCGCTTTGTGGCACGGTGTGAAGATTTTCTGCTTCCAGTGCTATCTCGGGAGAGAGACGAGTCGGATGAAGAGTCTTCCGTCCGTCTGCCTGCATTCCGTGCAACCGTGCTGCTTTCCTTGTTCGAACTGCAGCCATCTTCGTCATCAGAGCTGTCAAGGATTGCCCGTACCTAAGACGCGAGTGTTGGATTACTCATTCCTAGATGTGATAAAACACAGCAACTGAATCTTTGTATTGTTTATGTTTACCTTCTTCGTTCGGTTGACTGTACGGTGACGTTCGTCATCACCCTCGATTTGTGACGGGCCTTCGGGAATCTATACAACAAAATATTTCGCTTAACGATGAGAATAATTATTTGAACTGCGTTTGTATTACGTGTTCGTGGACGTCATTCGATGTAAATATTTCTCCTTTCAAGGAAGAATGAGCTTCATTTTCCGAGTCAGAATCAACGATACGCAACCTTGCACGTTGAGGTTTAGAAATGCTCGTTCTGTTTGATGTTTCTTCATCAGACTGCCAAGATTCTCTTACATTCGAATCGATTTCCATGATTGCAGCTTATAATAGGTTTGTAATTGAAATAGCCAGGTACAGAACTTGCAAACCGAAACTGTTTACAACAACGTCACTTTGATAGCAGAAGAATAAAACTTTCCCGCTAAGTTTTGGCGCTTATTTATTTATTCACGCTGCGTTGCCGGATATTGTTTTAAATTGATATTTAAGTTATTAATTAAAATGAAAAAATTTTGCGCTTTTCTCCTCGTATTTAGATAATACCTTGCTTCATAAAATAAAACAATTAAGATAAACATTAAACTTCATTGACTCGGTGTACTTACAAATATTTTTTTAGTACGGGTGAAAAAAATCAAATTCAAAGTTAAGTCAAACAAACTTCAAAATGGCTGACATAGTCAAACTGTTTAACGATTCAAACTTGGAAAAAACAAGATACACTGTCACATTAGTTACTCAGGGCCAAAAGGTTTTACTGGGTTTAAAAAAACGCGGCTTCGGCGTTGGCAAGTGGAACGGATTTGGCGGCAAAATTGAACCTGGAGAAACAGTAGCACAGGGTGCCTGCCGGTGCGTCACATGTCTTAAACCTGCTTTAACCTTGTATATGAACATAAGTCGAAGCAAATGCAGATTATACCACTACTCAATAAGAAGAAAGTACGGCAGTAAGATAAAGCGAGACCTAATGTAGCTGTGAAGCGCAGTGTAAGAAAACCAATACAGTGTATCGACATATCGAGTGCCCTTAACTTTTAAGACAAACTGTTATATTATTATATTACATTTATATTTCATCAGGGAACTGAACGAAGAAAGCGGATTGGTCGCCACACTGGAGGATATAAAACACGTCGGAACCATGCACATGAAGATTGGACAAAACAAGTATTTTGAAATCTTCGTGTTTTCCTGCAGTGAGTACTCGGGAGAACCCACCGAGACAGACGGTACTTTATTATCAGTTTTAAAGAATCCACAAGTGAAGGGAATTCAATTACAGAAATGCTGCCACGGTGGTTTTCAACAAGTCAACTACCCTACGAGGATATGTGGAGTGAAGCTCGCATCTGGTTTCCTCTGTTCCTCGCAAACAAGTTATTCACCGCCTGGTTCACCTTCGACGACAATTATTCGTTAGAGCGATTTCACATTAACGAACACCTTAACTGAAAATCATGATAATTCGTGTATTTCCAATAAAGCATCAAAACTTAGCAAATCAATTCCCGCGAGCTGTTCTCCAGCACGAGACACTTGGTCAGGTTTCGGGCCAGAGCCAAACTAAGCAGCGTTGATTTATCACTGTCGATAGAGAATTCCGGTTTGGTGGGTGTCTCGAGTTCTTCTGCGCCTACCGTGGGGACCATTTCTTGCAGGCACTGCATCAGTTCATACGTCTGGTCCTCGGAGAACACCGGCGGGCTTCTTTCCAAGAGCGGCAGGGCATCCATTAGCAAGACAGGCCAGAAACTTAAATCATACCATTTTTATCTTTGATACAATAAACCTCATTAGATTAAAAAAAAAAAACTCAAATTACTATCTGGGCGCAATTTTGGAAGAGATGAGCGAGATCAGCAGATGACCGGCCTCCTGATATTCACTTCTGCCGTACAGCCGATGGAACTCCCGGTACTTGCCTATAGGAAAAACGGAGGAATAAGTAAAAGCCGCATTCGTCTATCCAATAATTTAGCGTTTATGAACTCTTAAGTAATTTTAGGAATCAGATTTTGTTTTCTAAAAAGTATTATGTCGTTAATTAACTATTAATACAATTTACTATTGTTTTATTACTTATTATATATATTTTATTCAACTGGTTTAGAAAACGTGCGACTGTGACTATATTTTTGTTTAAAGACTGTTAAACCTAGTTACCGAGAAAGGCGAGTTTCTCGCTGGCCAGCATCCCTGCGCCCAAGGTGTCGAGCAAGTCTGTCGAGGAAAAACTGGAACTCTCCAAATAGTGCTGCAGCACAGATTCAGCAGCACGCGACGCCAAAACTCCATCTTGAGATTTGACGGACCAGGCCAAAGCAGCCCCGAGTCTTCCCCGTTCCAGAGCCCGCAGCCCCATGACCCGGCAAACAGTGAAAGCAACCGAGTTCAGGTGTCGCTGCTTGGCCATGGAGAGCACTTTGTTGGCTTTCCTTTCATCCTGTAAATGAATTCGAGATAATAGAGTCTCCTGGACATGAAGTCCAAAGATTGGGCAGTGATCCAAGTAGAGCATCCCGACAGACCACAGCGACTCGTGGCTGAAGAGGCACGTCGCGTAGTCCCGCAGTAGGGTCTCACGTAAACTTGCAGAGTTCCTTCATTCAAATAAATTCATTAACATTGAAAGTTGTTATTTAACCTCGAAAAATAACCCAAAAATGAGGGGGGAATACACAATTTAAGTAAAAAAGTTAGTTCCCATTAGTAATATTTATGACGAATTATACGATATATAACATACATGGAAAATAGTTATAATAATAAATTGTATAAAGTGCAATAAACAACATAAAAAAATAATAAATTCAACAGAAAACCACCTTTCATCAAACGCCGACAGTGAGCCAGCATGGTACAATAGATCCGCTAGATGAGCAGTAAACCAGACATTGTCCAGCACATTCTGTACGTCAACGATTACCTGGAATTTCAAAGTAAGGATTTCTTTTTACCTTTCTACTCCATATGTTTTGTTGCTGCTTTTACATGTTGATGTACAGCCACCCTTTAACACAATCAATTTAACATAGAAAAGCCAGAACTGAAGACCTGCTGGATATCTTTGCGAAAAACCGACAGAAGAATGATGTCCAGGTGCAATATGGATCTAGGAGCAAAGCTCTCTGCTTCATCTGCGATCGTATTGACCGTCACTGTGGGCTGCGTGAAGGCCAGGTGACTCACGAGACGCTGGTACCATGTCTCGAAGAGCTCGTCACTCTCTTCAATTTCATTGCCGCACAAGATCTACATGGGTTAAGCAAATTAAACCATCTTTAATGACAATTTTTTAAATTATAACTTAACAACAGTTAATACCTGCACTAGTTTCTCAAGCTCAGCACATTCCGCAAAGTCGCCGGCATTCAAACGAGCCTCGCACTCGCTCTGCCAGTGAGTCCAACGGAAAGTGAATTCGGGCACCGCAGTGGGAATCCCAGTCTATTGTAACAAAAAAATTGATGTAATAACCGCTGCGGTGTTGTTCAACAACAGAAACGTACGCCAAGGTATGGCATTTTTCGTAAAAGTTCGTCCGCACTCTGAAACGACTCAGACTGATATTCGGGGTGTAGGCGAAGCAACTTTCTGACTTGCTCAATTCTGAGCTGCAGAACCAGGCCATAAATGGCGTTCCAGTAACTCTCATCCTGAACGGGATTTGGGGAGGACAGGACCAGAGCAGCTGTGTCCTGGGCAGCAGGGAAGTGCAGGCAAACCCACTCGACGAGAGGTTGCAAAATGAGGCCTGTAAATAATCAGATACAGATTATAATATTTGATAGAGACGCCATAGTTTGACATGTTACCTCCAACACCCTTACTCAGGAACATGATTTCGCAGAGGTTCCACACCAGCTCGATCTTGTAAAATATGTCCGAGAGGTTCTCAGCATCCGATTTCAGCTCAGGGTCAGCTGTGGTATCGGCAAAGTTATCGAGGTGTTCGATGCACGCTTTAATTATAACGCGGTATTGTTTGCTGATGGACAGAATTTCGGCAGAACTATCCTGCTTGTCAATTTTCTGCAGAGCGATAAACGTGCCGCACGACTCGTTCAGAAGCTTCCGTACTTGCGAGTGATGTAGAGTAGTTTCCCACTTCACTTGGTTGACCTTTACTTGTTTCGCGGCCAAGCTGCGAGATTCTACACAAATGCATTTTGCAAACGGCCATCATTGGGTATTAGGTTCTCGGTTACTTGAATATGATGTTAATTTGAAAGTCACCTTCTTTTCCACGGCTGGGAAATGTTGTTGGAAAGAGAGTTAACTCATTTCCGAAACCCCAAGCTGCTCCAACTCCTGACTGGGCCAGTGTTGCATCCTTTATGCCCTGCGATGAAAAAAAAGGAAATCTGTTCAGTAATAGGGGCAGTGATATTAACCATAGAGTTAACTTACCAAAACGTCTATTTTACTTGATGCCATCGTGGAAAACCGTTTAAAGCTGTAGGTTCCCGCGGTTGTCAACAAGCAGCCGAAATGTTTTCAATGCATCTATGGCCAGGCCGCTGATTCAAAACGGTCCAGTAATGGGAGGACAGCGACCTATCTTTATAGCGACAGAAAATGGAACTAGGTATTAACTGGTAATTGAAATTTAATATCTTTATTATGAAAAACTTCAGTTACTCTAATTCACTCAGAGTTTACAATATAATATTTAATAATAACGTATCACTGAATAGTGTCATTAAGTAAAAAAAATTACAATTAACCTTATAATATTATTGTATTATTAATATTATAATATTAAAGTTAATATTATAGTTTAACCTTATAATAAATTTGTCTGATTCTCATTCATAGGTAACTGTTAATTACACGTGATAAATTTAAGTAGCAAATTGTAAAAACTAATTGGGCCATATTGTCTCAGTTACTTAATTAGGTCATTCATAGATGGCGTGGAAAATATCAAAATACACGTTGGGATTAAATATCGAAGTTCGACAGCGCGCGGGTATCAAAATGTCCCAGTTAGCCCCTCTTCGATATTTAAAAGCAACATGGGGAAAACTGAATAATTCAGCGTGTTTCTGTACATCTACCACCTCCATGAAGAAAATTCCAGACAATCTGAAAGGCCGCAGCAAAAGTTCACAAGATTGGCTCACACGGCAGCTGAATGATCCATATGTACGAAAAGCAAAAATGGAGAATTACAGGTTAAGTTTACCAAGAACCGTTAATTATCTGTAAGAGAGTGAAATAATAACATTTTTTGCAGGGCTCGCAGTGCGTTCAAATTGCTTGAAATTGACGACCTGCACCACATCCTGCGACCGGGGTTCACTGTTGTCGAGTGTGGTGCTGCACCGGGAGCATGGACGCAGGTTAGCGTG
>JAIQCU010001630.1:8128-21014 GCA_022114935.1 Leptestheria dahalacensis
GATAGATAGATAGATAGATAGATAGATGGATAGATAGATAGATAAATAGATAGATAGATAGATAGATAGATAGATAGATAGACAGTTAGGTTGTTAGATAGAAAGATGGATACGTAAATAAATAGATAGATAGATAGATAGATAGATACCTAGATAGATAGACAGATAGGTACAGATATACAGATGAATGTTAGTAAGTGCATTTTACCTTCATCTGGTCATTCAGTTCCATATCAAACGTGTTATGGCAATTCCTAATCGCGTCGTAGACTTCAGAAGCCTGCGATGCATAATTAACACATAAAAGTCATTTGATTAATGCTCTAGCTACGTAATAAAAGCAATCTCTTTACAGAGGTATATACACTCGCCTTGTTACTGAGGTAATCAGCAGCCGAGAAAGCTGCAATCAAGTTGAAAACACAATCAATCGCTCGCAGCAACAACCAGTACCACATGTCAATAACAGAGTCCATAATATAGTACCTGTGAAAATAAAAGTTTACTAATTAGACTCACATACAAGAATTCGGCGCTATTGAACTCTTACGCGTTGCAAATGATGATGAAGAGTTCGGTGGTCACTATCAGTAGCAAAAGGGGCGAGTACAGGCTCTCCAACTGCTTAACCATGGCCAGCAATCTACTGTGGATCACTCGAATGCGATCTACGTTCAGAACTGTCGATGTTTCAATCTCCTTCGTAAGTAGGTCGAACCTCTGAGCTAGTACGTAGCAAAGCAGGGAAAACTCTAGCAATAGGACCAGGGGGAAGATGACTAGCCCGGAGAAGAAGATCAGCGAAACGAGTCCGGGGAAAAAGCCGGTGTGTGCATGTTTGTGGGCTGGTGCGTAGGCGACACCCAGCAGCTGGTAGAGTATTTCCTGTAGCATATATCAGCTCATCATACTTTTGCTTCTCGAGCTACAGATATGCTTAACTATCAGACGTCTTAGTACTACTTAGAACTGAGAACAGTCAGTGCTCTTATGCTTTAAAGACATTCGAACCACGGTTTACTTGATGGTGAACGCGCGCTTACCACTACGATACACCAATAAGCAGCCAACCGAGGTAGCACCGCGCTGAGTTGGCTATTCGCGGGTAGCAGGTAGCTATCAAGGGATGCCAAATCAGCCACCAACCGCCTAAATTCTCGTCCTTTAAACAGTGTAATGAACACGGGCACTGCTGAGCACGAAATGTGGGTTACAGCGTCCATTGCAAACATTCCCTCTTTGACTGAATTGAGTTTATTTTGGCCCAGAAGGAGGAAGAGAGCCATGACCGTAGCTACGATTATCAGCAGGAACTGGAACATGTTCCAGTAAAAACGCCAGCTCCAGCATACGCTCTGGAACGTTTTCCCGCAGTTGCACGGATTCCTGACTAGATGCGACCACGTGCACGTGCACGAGAATGACACCCAGCAGCCTAGAAAGCTGGAAAACTCGAGATACCCTGAGTATGAACACAGCTTGTTAAGCGCCATTTTCACACAGAACAACACTGAGACTAAACTGGTCCTGGTCCAGTGAGCTGACGCTTTTGGATATATCCATACGTTTACGTAACTTAGTACACTGCATTTCATTACATTAGCGTAACGTACTGTCGATAACCTTCTTTTCTTATTTGCCGCCCACCCATGGATGGGCGTGAAATGCATGTGAAATACTAATTGATTAAATGAAGAAAGCGTATTTGGTTACCATATTTCTTCAAGGTGAACTTCAATCGAGTATGGCTACGTGTCCCGTCCGAACAATACCTGATCTAAGTGATTACCAACTAGTATTACTAGATGAAGTCCATTGACCGGATCTACCTTCAGCAGTTGATGGAAGGCTTCAGTTAGAGAATTAGAATTAAACAGTAAGTGCTAAACGGGATAACGTATAATTTGCAATAACTCTCTTCACATTCATTTCAAGCTTGCATAATTCGTTTCAGAGCCAGTTTAAACCTGCGCTCATAGTTATATACACAAAGGAATAAGAGATACATTGATAAGTAGGAAAATGAGAACATGGAACTCGAAATACAGGAATCACATTCTAGATGAAAGAGCAAAGGCTGCAGCTTGCCGCTGCTGCCGGTAAACATCGAGGGCAGAATGTGCGACCGTTCTTAGCACAGTCCCCACGTCGCCGACAGTCGACACGAGGTTCCTCATTCTTCCTACCACTCCGCCCGGAGCGTCCGGCTCGGCTATACTCCTACCGACGGGCAGCTTGTACGGAGCCTGCTGGGTGAATCTCCATAAGCCGGTGGATCGACTTTGACCTTCCTGTGCTGCACAGCGTTTCCTACGCTTAACACTGGTTATCCTGTGTTGAATACACATCGTATCAAACATTAACAAACTTAACTTACAATTTACTAACATAATAAACACGAACATCGTATTATGTGTTAGCAGTTGTTTATATTAGCGAAACGGGATACTCTGTTACGTACCCAGAACATGCTGGACTGGCCAGTTCGTTTCTGTAGCAAACGACACCGGCGACGTTGAAAAACGCTACGCCGACCGAGTTGCTAACGGTGTCACCGACGTTCATTAAGCACTGACGAAAGGCGTTGTCGCAGTCGCAATGGGCTCTACAAGTTTAACAAAAAGTACTGATAGAAATGATCACTGATTGCAAAAGTGTGCTAGATACTTGTTACGAATGGATGTCAGTTTCACTTTGTGCAATTATGTATAGATAGATAAATGGATGGATGGATGGTTAGAGAGATTAATTAAAAATAGATAGTTTGATATATAGATAGAGAGACGACGGGTAGATACATAGATATATAGTTACATAGGTAGGTGGATAGATTGATGGGTTGGTAGACGGATAGATAGATGGATAGATAGACGACGCAGCGTAGAACATAGATATAGAGATTGTTACATAGATATGTGGATAGGTAGATGGGTTGGTAGATAGATAGACGAATAGGGAGACAGAAAGAAAGATGGGTTAATAGACTGAAGGACAGAAAGATAGACGATAAACATATGGGTAGTTTAATAGATAGATATATGGATAGATAGATGGGTAGACGGATGGAAAGATAGACGACGGGTAGAGACATTTACATAGATAGGTGGATGGATAGATGGGTTGATAGATAGATAGATAGATAGATAGATAGATAGACGAATAGGGAAACGGACAGAAAGATGGCTTAATAGACGGAAGGACAGAAAGATAGACGATAAACAGATGGGTGGTAAAGCAAGGATGGATAGATGACTAGATAGATTGTTGGATAGATAGTTAGACAGATAGGTAGGTAGATAGCTGGAAAGTTAAATAGATGGATAGTTAGACAGGTAGATAGATACTGCAAATGTTGAAGCAAGGTGTCGTGTACTACACGGTACGGCAACCGATCGGTTAATGATACATACCTAGTGAATGGAGACGTATTGCAGAGGCCGTGCTTACATTCGCCACTGCGCATGAATTCGAAGCAGTTATCGTGAGCCCTGCAGCAGCGATCCGTCTCTGCGTAGACTCCCAGATCGTTGAAGTGCTGCGCTATGTTACCCGGTCCGCACCATTTGGTACCTTTGTTTACAAACGTACGAAGTCAAACCTCAAAAGTTACGTAACCCCTATGGATTCATCAACACTCAAATTCTAATCTGCTGCGCACTTTTAAACTTGTATAGTTTCAGCTGCTAGTTCGTAAGGTTTGTGATCAGAATTAAACTTTAAGTGATAGTACGATAATTAAGTCTAAATAGCATCAAAATTACTGAGCGAAAATTTCCCTCTAAAAAGATATCACAAAGATCGTTCAATTTCACTTTCCCACTTTCACTTTTTCGACGTTTCAGACTCACTCGCTCATTAACCCAAGACGACCCAGTACCCAAAGTCCCACTTAAACTTGAAGGCATTTACTTAACACAGGCGACAATTCAGTTAATTCGATGTATAATTTCGAGATCTGCTTGTCTTTTAGGTCAAATCCTCCGCTGGGTACAGGTGACAAATGGCCGAGAATCTCAAGTCTCTCGGGTATTCAGCTCGACCGGTTTCAACCTCGAACAAGCCAATCTCGAGGGGGGAAACGTCTAGGAGAAAAACTAGGTCAGAGACATACCTGGATGTATAAGCGTAGTCTGCCTAGTATTCTGAGATTGCGGATTTCTTCGCTGGCACAAGGCGATGGCCGCGTTGAGGTCATCATCAGAGACGCCTCGGATTAGTCCGAAATCGCGCTGTCTCCTGTATTCGGCGACCGCCACACTATTGAACATCGTATTTGGTTTCAAGTTAACCACATTGAATTAACTTGAATCGCGTACCTGTTGGTGTAGAAACTGCAAGGATCCTGCGCGTTGGGTCCCAAAGGAAGGGATCTTTTACTTCGATCATCCACATCGAGGATCTCCTCCGACTGCTGGGCGAAAGCGCCCAACGTGGTCGAGGTCACGAAGATCAGTATGAAAAACAAGGTCATCGTTTTGTTTTAGCCTAAATAAAACCAGATGCTAAAAGTCAGATTAGAATTCACTTAGCTGATTCAAGTTTATATTACAATCAACTTTTCCAGGAACGAGGATTGAAGACTGAAAGTTCCGATAGTCTATAGTTAGCACGTGTGGTCGAGTATGTGAGGGAACTTGTAGAAGGGAGCGTCGTCGAAGACTAGGAAGCGAATAAGTGTTTCCGACTACAACACTTGAGGAAAGTCCGAGCGCTACTGGATCTGCAACTGCTCGGGACGGCCAAAGACATCATAAAACCGGCGCTTGATGACCTTGGCTGACCTGAACTCCGGCCATTGCCTTCTGCGCATTGTTCCCGCGCTGACTGGGGACACGGGACATGAACAATATTTGTTCTACTTTTTTTCTCTCTCGCTTCCTCCTGCTTTACTTTTGAACACAACACGAGGCAAATGACCCAAGATCTTTCATTCTCAATAAACTTAGAATAATCAGTTAAACTGAATCGAGGTGTGCAAGTTAAAAGTAGTTAGAAGATCATACAAGATAAATACAGATGGTTCTAGTTACGTAACATTAAATCAAATTATCAACTACTAGAATATTCGGTTAACTTGATCACGATATCATTAGATTTAAACAGAATCAAGCTATAAACTATTTTAGAGTTATATGATGAAAAAGTGAGAATGTTATATAACAAGGGGTAATTCAATGGCGTCGATGCGAAACACCGCACGGGTATGTTTTTCACATATGAACCTTTTACGCCTCGTACCTTTCAGGTTATGTGTACAATGGCAGTTTTCAAGGCCACGACCTAATTGAGCCTGGGGTAAATATCCCCCTTGCTGACCGTCCTTGGGGTAAACTACACAAGGTCACAATGTCGTTTTTCCCGCGGACGTCCTGCAGCATTTTCACTTTCGTTACATACAACTTACAAGTCAACAATATATTGCATGTTTCTGGATACAACGACCTCAGGTTATCTCACAGTGCAATGACCTCAGGTTTCCATGGCAACACAGGCCTTGTTTTACCCTTAATTATATAATCAACCTCCCTAATGATATAAAAATTGTATTTCAGATTCGAAGACAAATCAACTATACAGGTTCTTATGTAATGAGATCCAATTCATGCTGTAGCAGCGATTCGTAAAAACCTTCGCGCTCCAGTTGCTCCAGAATGCTTTCGGCGGCACTCGGAAGATCGGGATCTGACCGGACGCTCTGGTCGTCTTCCACAAGTTCACCGGCAGTCTGGCATGTTTCGTCCCGAGTCGTTTTGAGCGGTCTGCGGTAAATCGTCATGTCGGGGAGAATGGGCTCTGGATCCGCGATGGAACTGAAATTCGAAGTCCCGGACGAGGACGTAAAGCTGACGTCCGCAAGTCGTCTCGCGATTGAGGATTCTTCGTCGTCAATTTTCTTCAAAGCGTCTTGAATGGTTTTGAAAAGTAGGTTTTCGTCGTTCACCCGCGGTGAAGCCGAGCTCGCCGTGCGACTGGTTACCTGTGGTGAGGACTGTTGGGAACGTGGTGACGATGAGTTATCAACCTTTTGCGACTTCGACACCGGGCTCGCTACGCGCTGCGTCTTTCTCAGGTATGAAGCGGGGCCTAGCCAATCAGAGTCGTTTTTAGGAACGAACGGGGAAGTTTGAGCTTGAAACGAAGTATCAACATTCTTGATTTTCTTTGCAAATTTAACGTTTTTTGGAGTTTTGGAAAAAGTTGGTTTCTCGAGCAAAATATTTTGGAGCCTCTCGAGCACCAGATTAGATTCAGATTCAAAACTCAACAACTGAGGTAACGGCCACGTCGTTTTCCGCTCTTCTTTGGTTGGAATAACCCGCCGAGGTGTGGCGTAGTGGCGGACAAACTTGACGTCTTTGTCGGGTTGTTGGGTTGCGGGGAACACGGAGATGTGAGTGTGCGGAACCTCGCGCTTTTCAGTCCGCGCCAAGTTTAAATCACGCTTTACTTGCTGGACGGACGATTCTAATTCCAGCGGGTCGATAAGCTATCAAAGGAGGCTTTCTTAATAAAAATTTTCAGTATTGAATACTTTGTAACTGATACTTGATACTGGTGCTGCGGTTGATTCCTGGATGGACTAGTCGAAGTTACTGAATTCCCGTCCAGTTTCTCAACGATAATCGCCGAACTCATGTTTCAGTTATTCTGCTTCCCTGTAAGTTGCAACTTGTTCATGAAAGATACGTGATTGTGCTCACTGTTGTTAACCTTGAACGATGTAAACAAGCTTTTACCTGTCAAAACTGTGGTCAGGTTCTGGTGTGTCTGCATTTACAGGGTTGCCAACTCATTAGTTCCGATCAGTTCAATTAAGGTACAACATATTACAAAAAAAAGAATAGAGAGGAAATGGATACTTTTTTTATGTTTTGCTAACATCTTTGGATACTGTCATTTACATAAAAGAAAAATTTTGCTGAAAAATACTGATAACATGTATTATCCACATTCCCATGCATATCCGAACTTTTGAAAATTTGTATTATATTATATGCTATGAATAATTTAATATCCTATTATATATATATCTGTCAATCTATCTACCTATTTATCTATCTGTTTATCTCTCTGTCTGTTTATATATCTACCCACCTGTCTTAATATCTACAAACACAAACTAATCTATCTATCTATCTATCTATCTATCTATCTATCTATTGTATCTATCTATGTATCTATCTATCTATCTAAGCTACCTATCTACCTATCTACCTATCTACCTATCTATCCATCTATCTATCTATCGATCTATCTATCTATCTATCTATCTATCTATCTATCTATATATCTATATATCTATATATCATCTATCTATCTATCTATCTGTCTATCTATCTATCCAACTATCAATCTATATATCTATCTATCTAACTAATTATCTTTGTATCTATCAGGCAACCTATCTTTCTGTCCATCTATCTATTTGTTTACCTAGCAATCCTACCTGCTACCTGCATACCTTCTAGTCATTTTTTACTGAATGAAAAGCAATTCAACAGGCTAAACATTCCAAACCGCATCAAACTTCAAAACAGAACCAGTAACAAAGCGAATTTCACTGCTTCTCACCATAAACTACCATTTCCTACAGTAACATTGACTCGTCCCACTCAGTTAAACCGAAATTGACTGCTGCTCTAAATTACCTCACCTGCAAGGCTGAATTCGCACTTGCACATTACCGAACGATGTGTAATTCATATATGTCTACGTAAACAACTTATTAATTAAGCTAAAAAAAAACTTGCTAAACGAAGAAGGAAAAGTTACACGTTTCTTCGAAGGCTTTTTGTACGTACTCCATACGCGTGGTAGCCGAACAACAACCCCCGGCGGTGATCGAATTAAGCTTTTTACAGACTTTCTCACGGGGGCAATTAAACTTGTGAGATTGCTTCTGCACGCTGTGTGATGACTTTCAATGCTCAGCCAAACCGATAAATACACCAGCGTGGCTGTACCAGTCAATTAATAAGTGACAGAACATCCAGCAAGCCAGAAGGAGAACCATAGGTTTTTGAAAACCGAGTCGATTGGTACACTGATAAGTACAAGTGGTAACTTATTTATTACATCCTGTGTAATTGACTTTTGTGTTAAAGGTTATTGAAGTTTTTACATGCGAAAACTTGAGGTTGCTGAAAGTTATGTCTTCAATGAGATTCACGTCCAGCTGAGTTATCTATCTGTCTGTCTATCTATGTATCTAACTATCTATCTAACAACCTGTCCGTCTATCGATGCACCTATCTATCCATCTAACCATCCGTCTATTAGTCTTTCTGCCAATCTATCTATCATTCTATTTATCTATCTGTCTATCTAACTATCTGTTTAGCAACCTGTCTATCTATCTACGCATCTATCTAACTATCTGTTTGTCTTTCTATTTATCTAACTGTCAGTCTAACAATCTGTCTGTCTTTCGATGCATCTGTCAATCAATCTACCTATCCGTCTTTGTCTTTCTGCTAATCTATCTATCTTCTGTCTATCTATCTATCTGTCTGTCTATCTATCTAACTATCTATTTAGCAATCTGTCTATCTATCTATGCATCTATGAATCCATCTAACCATCTGTCTATCTATCTATCTGTCTGTCTATCTATTTATCTAACTATCTATCTAACAATCTGTCTGTCTATCGATGCATCTATCAAGCCATCTACCTATCCGTCTTTGTCTTTCTGCCAATCTATCTCTCTTTCTATCTATCTGTCTGTCTATCTATCTATCTAACTATCTATTTAACAATCTGTCTATTTATCTATGCACCTATCTATCAATCTAACCATCTGTCTATCTAACTATCCAACTATCTAACTAGCAATCTGTCTACCTACTTACCTTACTATACATGCATCTACCTGACCAACTATCCGCCTATCTATCCAACTATCCATCTAATTAACCATCCGTCTATCCACTGTGTATTTAAGTACTTATCTATCCATCTACCTGTCTGTTTATCTGTCTATCCAACTATCTATCTAACAGTCTATGTTTACGTTCGTATGTACCTATATACCTACTCAGCCATCCATCTACCTTTCAGTCTACCTACTCGTCCTCCTATCTGTCCATTCATCCATCCGTCCATCCATCGAAGATGGTTACCTCATATTGTTGAAACTGTTAATATGGCTATGCTCACTTGAACTCTCGGTGTCTGGGTTTGTTACCATGAAGGAAGATGGCGCTGAAAATATTCATTTTGGTCCTGGCGTTATGCACGTTACTGACCCGAGTTCAGCAGGCGCCCGTTGGAGATCCCGTCTACAAAATAAACTGCGATCCATCCGACTTTCCACTTCTGGTCAGGTATATGCTTCAACCGAAACAGTCGGTTCTGATGAACACGGCAGTTGTAATCCTAATAGATAATTGTGTTGGGCTTCTGTATTAACAGGAGAGGCGAAGAGAGTGCTGCAGCCAATAGCAACAAAGCCTCCTTCTTGCTGCGGAGAAGCTCTCTGGATAATAACTTCATCAGGTTCGGTCGCAGCGGAACCAAGTTGACTAAACTACCCGAAGGTAAAGCTATACTTTCTGTTAACCTAGGGATGTTAAGTGAGGAGACAGATAGGTAGAGAGACGAATAAACGCATAGATAACTTGCTAGACAAAGATAAACAGGTGGATAGATGGTTGGTCAGATAGAGAGATACACGATAGATAGAGATAGTTAATAAGATAGGTAGATAGATTGCTGGACGGATAGACAGATCTTTAGACAGACAGGTGGACAGAAAGATTGACTGATGATGGTTGGATGGGTGGTTGGACGGAGAAATAGATAGACGAATAATGCGTAGATGCATTGCTCATAGACTGATGGATCCTTAGATAGTTAAACCGGTGGATAGATGAATGGACCGACGATGAATAGACAGATAGATAGATGGAAAGATTAGATTGATAAGCTAGATAGATAGGTAGACAGATGGAGGAAAGAACGCATAGATAGATAGTAAGACAGATAGATAGACTTCTACATAGATAAACACGTAGATAGATGGATGGACAGACAAATAGATAGACAAACCGATAGATGGATGGCTAAAAAATGGGTCCTTCGATAGCTGAACCGGTGGATAGATGAATGGACGGATGATGAATAGATAGATAGATAGATAGATAGATAGATAAGCTAGATAGATAGGTAGACAAATGGATTGTAAGACAGATAGATAAACAGGTGGGTAGATGGACGGATAGACAAATAGATGGACAAACAGATAGATACATGAATAAACAGTTAAATACATAGACAGATAGATGGCCAGATGGCCGAATAATGCATAGATAGATTGTTAGACGCCTTAGATAGACAGACAGGTGGATAGATGGGTATATGGATAGAGACAGACAGGTAGATAGACGAAGAAATTGCTAGACGGGGCTGCTAGACAGATAGATCCTCAGGCTCAGATAACTAAACAGGTAGAAAGATAACTAGATAAATAAATAGACAAAGAGACAATTAGTGAATTCTACTGCATCAAAAATAGTTTGTCTACTTTCAAATTAATTTGTTGTTACTTGTTAATAATTAGAAGAAAGACTGGATAATCTGAAGAAGTCGAAAGTGGCGTGTCGAGATCAATATTTCAACTTCCTGCGGTTCGGTCGGAGTGATCCACAGTTCGGAGCCATGTGAGTGAGGCCAAAGCCAATCTATTTCAATGCATTTTTCAGTGTAACAGCAGCGAGGTTTTGTAGTCTATAGCCGTGTAACTCGCCGCAATTTTCTGTGCTTCTAGCAATACACGTTAGCAAGAATAACTGGTTAACTGATTCCAGAAATTAAAGACATCATTTAATGATACAGTACTAATATAACATCAAGTAAGTAATAATGTTTACAAATTGCGCGCTTTTTCATATAGAATAGAATTATCTGACTGAATCTTGATACAAAACGGGATTACACAGGTGATTCCACAGCTGCTGGATGTTGCGATTCACGAAAAGGAAGCCGGAATGGAACATGTCTTCAAAACAATGCCAGAACCAGGCTCCGTCGTTTCTCTCATAGCGAACCGTGCAAGCCCGTTCAAATTGGTCGTAGATGCGGTGTGTAGAATCCCACACAATAACACTGGTGCCTCTGTTATAAAAACATAGCTAATTAAAGTTAATTAATATTAACTGGCTGAGGGATTTATATGTTACTCGAGCTGTTTCCTGACGAACGTGTTGTACTTGATGATGCGACTCCCGTCGATGTACACGTTCTCCACGAACTCGACAAAGAAGAGATCCTTCTCCTTGGCGTTGTCTTGGTCCCACCAGATGACCGTCGTAAAGGAACTTAACTGTCGCAAGAGCTGCGCGATCCTCGTCACGTGTCTCGAGTACGCTTCGAACGGCTTGGTTCTGATGTTCCGCATTGACCACAGCATTGCTCCTGATGTATATGATAACTAATTAGATTGGATGAGATATAACAAGACAACGTTGAACGTGTACCTATTACGAGAACATCGGGTGCCGTTTCCTTATTTTCAATCCAGTAGAGGAGATCGGCAGCCATCATATCTTCCGGATAAGGACGCCATTTGAACGTCACAGTGAAACCGTGAAGGGCAGACGTGACGGACGAATTGTCATGCCGTGCGTCGTCAGAGAACAACATGCCCCCGTCCACGACTAGATCGTCGGTTGGGATGTACTTCATAAACGATAAACCAACGCATTGAATAAATAAGAACTCGAGTGAATATAAATAACGCAAAACCAGGCCTCAAGCAAAGCAGTGTGAGACAATAGTCGTGCACGGGATTCAGTTCAATTATTCAACAATAGGGCCAACAAATATACTTAGTTAATGGTTTAAGTCGTACCATACTGCTGGTAGGGCTAACGACATGTTCACCGGTCCATCTACTGTTTGTAAACAATTTCGCGAGTAGCGACATCTAACGATTGGCTGTCAAAGTACTTGCGTTTCATCACTGTCATGGTATTTGCACTTTATACGTAACTACACCGATCGCGAGTATGATCATTAAGTCTACACCGCATAAAGTTATGCTCTAATCAAACTAGCACGTTTAGACGATGTTATATTCAAGATTACAACATTGAAACGCCATCTAGCGGCAATCTTGGGAACTAGCACACATGGACGCCCAAGACTGCCGTCAACTTCGTACACCAAGAACCAACACCGTACACTAACTTCCATGAAGAAATTACATCTACCGTTCATCTTAGCGTCTTAAAGACCATCTTAAAGCAACAGTTCAACAGCAAGTTCAACACTCACCCGATTGAACATCTGATACATCTGTCGTATCCGTGAATCTCCCATGAAGCAAATATGCCAAGTTGCATTGCTCTTCCGTCTGGTGAGTTCGCTGAAACACTGAACCACCTGCCGCGTGCGATACTTTATCAAACTACATTGCTCTTTAGGATGTAAATAACCGGAGGCTTTCAATGAACGAGTATCCAAAGCAGTACACAATCCAACGTTTCGAGCGCTCTGAAACTGTCTACGAACACAGATTAACGCCAGTATTACGATTCCAACCACTGCGAACAGTTTCAGTAACGGCGGAACCTTGATTTCAGTGAACACTCCGTGCAAACGCATCTTGAAACAGCTGCTGACGTAGTCCGAGGCTCATGACGTTATGAAACCCATGAAGAAGGGTTTTTTTGACACAAGACAAAGAGGTGTAGATCCACCATCTGTATCTCACGTGCCCTCAGGCACTTTTTTAAAAGTAGCCACAGTTCGTTTACCGCGACCACTGTGTGGCGAGGAATCTTAATGACATTACTGTGGTAAAAGAAAGAATGTAACATAGAATATAAGAACGACGAGTCTCTTTACTTTCTTCCATTTGAAAGACAACTGTAAAAGGAAGGAA
>JAIQCU010001631.1:0-19390 GCA_022114935.1 Leptestheria dahalacensis
ATTCCTCTCGGTAACCAATTTCCAGTACAGGTTCTCTACTTGTGTCGAATCCAGAGGAGCGGATGCTTCCGGATTCACGTTGGAGTTGGGAAACCAGACTGCTTGTGTATTGCGGGCTATGCGGTAGAAGGTACTCAACGGAATGTTGCTACCCTTAACCACCGACTCCGACTCATCATCGAGCCGGACTTTCTGCTGGAGTTTCTTGCGTTCGTCCGCTGACAGCGTCGAGTAGGAGAGAAGGTATTTGCAGTAAATGGTGTCCAGTTTCGAGAATCGATCCTGCGCCGTCCGCGGGATCTTCATCACATCGGCTACTTTCGACCATAGGTTCTTCTCCAGGACCTTCTTCAAGCCGCCAACCCCTTCAACAGCCTGGTAAAGACCGGGTAGGTCCACTTCGATGCCGCCAATGCACGGCAGAGTCTCGCAGTCGATGTTCAGGCTTTCCAAGTGCTTCCGGATGGTGGCTAGTTGCTGGACATTGGGACCTGCTCTTTTAAATATGCGGTGAACGTACTGATTATAAGCCGTAAACCTCATCGAATCCGAGATTTCGCATTCCGGTTTGAAGCTGGACGGCGGAACGATCTTGCAGATTCCGGAATTCTCGCATAGAGGTCGAATTTTCTGCAAATACTCGATGGGATCCGAAAACTCCTTCTCCGTCGGATAGAAAACGGGGGCTTCCGGAATCGGTTGGCTATGGTATGCGGTAGTCTCTGGTCCCGGTGACTCGCTCTTTTCCTGTTTCTTCTTTTTAGCGGGTTTTGCAACTTCTTCCTCGCTGCTCGATTCCACGACGGTCCTTTTAGGCTCGGGCTCAATGGATTTCCGAAGACTGCGCGGACGGAGTGAAATTTTACTGGTCGACGCAGGCTGCTTCTTCGACGCGGTTGACCTCAGGTTCATCTTCTGAGATCCTGCAGAATCGTCGGAACTTTCATCGCTGTCACTGCTACTGGAACTGCTACTGCTGCTGCTGCTGCTGGATTGGATGACGGAGGAAGTAAATCGCCGCGCCGCTTCACGTAAAATCGCCCGTTTCTTTGTCGCTGAACTCCGGGTTCCTATAGCCGGCGGTGCTGACTTTGGAGTCGCTGCAACTCTGCGTTCCTTGACCGGAGTCGAAATCGTTTTGCTTTCGTACTGATCGCTTACGTCTTCGTCCTCTGACTCTGTTGAATCTTTTTCGTCCTCACCAATAAGGGTCAGATAGAGAGCTGCAGCTTCTTTGGTCCTTCGCTGCGGACGTGAATTCTGCTTCGGAGACGCTGCAGGTTCGTTGTTACGAGAAACTAAGGATCTGCCCGATCTGGTGCGGCTTTCTGTCAAGATTTTATCATTTTTGGAAACCGAGTCTCGACTCGGAGCTCTTTTAACATCGACGCGCTTATTCTTGATTTCCTGTTTGACCTTCGATACCGGCGTTGAGATTCTCTTGTCGGGTCTCGCAGTTTCCCTCTTAGGTGTGACTGTGGGAGTTTTGCTGCTTCTCGTAACTTTCTTCATCGCGTCCGACATCTTCGACTTGGTCGTTTCCTTTTCGATAACTTTGCGACTCTGCTTGGGATCTGCTTGTCTGTTCGGTTTTGAAATTATGGAAGTCTCTTTCAGCCTTTGAGAGCGTGTAGCTATCCCTTCCAACGCGCTGCTGGTTTTTATTTTCTTTGCCACAGCACTCTTCAGTGACTCTTGAGGATGGATTCTGGTTTTAACAGTTTTGAGAGGAACGCTAGCCGCTCTGTTGGTCAGAGAAGTAACTGCGGTTTTTTTGCGGAAGCTCGAGTGCAAGGCGGGGTACTTGCGCGAAACGGGAACTGATTTGGATGCAAGTGAGTTGTCTTGTTTTGTTGACTTTTTCTCGGGTGACTCCTTGGGTACAGTCAAGGACGTGTTCGTGGTGTCCACCTGACTAGGGTGTTCGACTGAAGGGGATTTATCTTTCGAGCTGGATGGACTTAAGAAGTCAAGGTGAGGTGGCAATAACTCCGAACCTCGCAGGCACAAAAAGGTTAAAAAGTCCTCTGTTTTAGGACACTGATCCGGTAGGAGATCCTTCACCGCCGTGTCAGTCCCGTTCGGGACAAAGCTGGAGCCCGATGCCTTTTCTCGGTCACGGTCTCGGTCCTTCACTGGAGTCCAGCTGGGGCTTCCTTGAGCAAATTTTCTCTGGGCGTGCACCTTGGTCCTTGGGTTTTAAACAGAAAGCTACATAAACCTCGTTACTTATGTTTACGTCGAAAGTGATGAATACCGCTTTTCTTGCACATCGTCAGGTACAGCGTTTCTGGTCGTCTTCTTCAGGCTTCGCTTGACCATCATCCTTCCGGCAGACAGCACCTTTGAATGCAGAATGAACAAACTTGACACCAGGGTCTGTACATGCAACATCCACCGACAGAACAAAGTTCTCACTACACGTGTAACATCTGCAATTAGACGGTATGGCTAGTTTGGCATAAAGTGATGAAGAATGAAGGGGTGGCCATTAACCCTTGGAACACAAAATGAAAAAGGAGTTTATTGCAGCTTATAAAAGACAATGTGAAAGCGTATTTGTTAAACTGACAAACATTTTACTGAACCTTTCAGGTAACTTGCGTATTATCGCTGGAAAGACGGATCTAAGTCATATTTGAAACGAGAAAAACAGGTTTCAGTTTTCAAGGCAAGATACAATTCCTCGAGTATGACGTTTAAGTAATGCCAATATAACAACTTTCACGCTACATGAGATTTGCCCTAAGTATTTGTTTAAAAACACGTAGTTATTGGAAAAATTGATGTTGTTTTTATATTGGCTAGAGTCAGATTTCCTTATTTACAGAATTCCTTACCAATATCGTACGCTGCCAAGATATTTGTACCACGGACAGTTCTACCGCAGCTTCTTGTTTTGACAGCACGCTGGTGCCCAGCAGCTAGACGCAGGTATAGTGGCGTCACCTAGTGGCAAAATGATAAACTAGTTAGATCCATATTTACAAATGTTCTCTACTGAGAAGTAAACTGAGATTATTTCGCCCGATCTTTGAATTTCTGAATCAAACATCCCCGTAAAATTGATTAAGTTGTCTGTAATTTCGATTTTAACTAACATGGAAGCATTTCGCCGACTGTTTAAGTTCCCGAGGGCCAACGTAATCGGGATGATTCATTCGAAAGCACTGCCTGGTAATGTTATTCTCTCTGTAGCGAGGAGGTTTTGTTGAACGACAATATAGTTGGCTTTTTGAACGTGTTTTCCACCTTTTTGTGCGAGATATGTAGATATAAAATAATTCCTTACCATTGTGTAAACCACAACCTATGTGAATTAGAAAAAGCTCAACTTTGTTGTCAGCGATGGTATAACGAACGTTAACTCGTGTGCGAACTTCCGTGTTTAGTCATGTCGGAACGTATCAACTCATACTTTCCATTCACTCATATGTATATAGCGCTACTACTAATCGAACGACTTTCAAAATCATGCAAGCATCAGGTAAAAATCAATTAGTGGGCACAGCACTATCATATATGTTTATCTTAACTACGGGAAAGCAAACGTGGCAGACCTTGCGATCTTTTCTAACTTAACCTTCAGTGTCTTCTCGCATGTATGAGGAATATGCTTACCTTTGTAAGTTCGGTATTTCACTGAGAATCCTTCTGCTTTGCATTGCATTAGATGAAGTTATTTTAAAATTAGCATCTATATCTCAAAGCTGAAAGGTTTTTGAGAGTTTTGCAGTACCCATGCTTCATGTGAATTTGTGACCTTAGGTATAAATCCTCATTCTGTAAACATTCCTCACACGTCATCTTCTTTGTTTAGGGACGCCGAAATCAAAACTCACAGTGGACCAAATCACAGAAGAAGCCTGCAAGGAAGCTGGTGTGTACCTCAAACATGGTATCGTAAGTACCCTAACCAGTGATCAACATAGTTAACCATACTAATAACATTAGTGTACATTATCTTACAGGATGGTATCATCGTGGAGAACATGCATGACGTACCGTATACTAAAACTATCGGACCTGAAATCTTGACATCCATGACGAGAGTCTGCCGAGATGTTCGAAGTGTAGTCCACCCGGAGCTGCCATGTGGTGTTCAGGTTTAAACTTGTAGAATTCAATTAGTATCTCTAATTTAATCCATCGACATATTACTAAATTGATAGCAAGTATTCGCAAGACGACTTTAAATTCGCATACATTTATGGCAACAATCCTCGCAGGTTTTGGCTGGTGGAAATGCGGAGGCTGTCGCTGTGGCCCAGGCGTCTAATTTTGATTTCATCCGCTGCGAAGGTTTCGTCTTTGCTCACGTGGGAGATGAAGGCTACATTGAATCATGTGCGGGACCTCTCATGCGATATCGCAAGAGCATTGGTGCCGAGCACGTGCAGGTGTACTGCGACATCAAAAAGAAACACAGTGCACATGCCATCACATCCGATGTGGACATTAAAGAAACAGCCAAAGCTGCCCAGTTCTTCCTGGCCGATGGAGTCATTGTTACGGGATCTTCAACGGGAAATCCTGCGGATCCGTCGGAACTTGACGGTAAACAGGGTTCTTTGTCACATTAGCTTATCTAGTGAACCAACTAAGTGTCTGACAATTAGATTAATAAGATGTCTGAACAGTAATCCAGTAACCTTAAATTTTATTGAAAGAATTCACATTAAATTTGATTTAATCTTTCAGATGTCCTATCATCAACTGACCTTCCCGTTCTTGTTGGTTCCGGGGTAACAGAAAACAATCTGGAGAGGTACACCCATGCGCATGGTCTCATTGTCGGGTCCTACTTCAAAAAGGACGGCCGGTATTCTTCCATTTTGAAATAAGGAGATAATTTACATAAATATGAATTTTCTGTCAAATTCTAGATGGGACAGCCCTATAGATGAAGACAGGCTTGCCAGATTTATGGAGAAGGTCACCAGGTTACGATAGGGTTTTTAGTGTTGAATTGTAGTTCAGGATTTAAAGAGCAATACAAGGATTTGTGTTAATGATGCTTCTAGCTTCTTACCATTTTTCTGGCGGTTAGCCAATTTTTTAAACTTTGAGAAGCATTCTGTAAGTGTAACATAAGAATGAAAAACTTATCAGGGTTTTACACTCGAATAAGCTAAACATGCATGTCTTGATTACTCGGTTATTTTTTAAATTAAAGAATTATATTTGCTTGATAATAAGCAGTTACGTAAGTATAGGAACGGTGTGTTAGTCACTCTTTGATAGGAGAATAGAGTCCGTACAAAGATCATAGGGCTCCGTTGTACGTCGGATATGTAGTCTAACTGTACTGGTTTACGTTTAGTTTCCTGAACTACTTTGGTTCCACAACCATTTAATAGTTTATTACATAAATCACAATGAGTTTAGCATGAATGTATTACGAAATAATAAACTAATGAAATTAATTTACGATCGCATTTTACAATCACGTGCCTCCACCATACGTTAGTCTACAAGGGTGTGTGTCACTGTTGCCATGACAACCAACGTTATCACTACAACATGATGATGACATCCTCTAACAGCGTTGGCTTTACGTAACAAGACAAGAATCATTACATAAACGATTTCTAGGTATAAAAAGCAGCTAGCATCCGGGCAGTCTCCGGTAGTATCAAAACAGTCTAGAAAGGAAGCAGTTTAGCCTGGACGCACGTCAGACGTTTTGAAAGATGATGACAAGTTTCTTTACAACTGTTAAAACGGCCATCACAGGCGGGTCTGCCATTGAGAATCCTCCTTACGAAGTGGTCAACAAATATGAGGTACTAAAATCTAAATCATCAATCCTTCTTCAGTTCTCATTTCATCTCATAACGTTGTCTCATGTAATTATAGGGTTACGAAGAACGTCTCTACCCAGCAAGGAAATGGGTCAAAACGCAGATGCAGTCCATGTCTCGAGACTCGATAACCTCAGCCATGTTCTGGAAGCTGTTCAATTACATCTCGGGAACAAATGACAAGAAGGTAAAGATACCGATGACCGCCCCGGTAACCACACTCGTCGAGCCCAGCGGTGGACCCACGTGTGAGAGTACCTTCACGATGGCATTTTATGTCCCTGAGGCCTTCCACGACGATACCCCCGTCCCGACCGATCCTAGTGTGTCGATAGAAGATAGGCCAGAGCTTCGGGTACTCGTGAGGTAATGATCATGACCTAGAATACTTATTTTGTGTGAATTCTCACGCCAAATGTATGATGATAGGGCTTTTGAAGGGCCCATGGGGGAGGAAGCATTTGTGGAGGAAGCCAGATCTTTTGGTGAACTTATATTGGCTGATAACATCCTCGGGGTAGAGTTTGAAAAGTATTTCTCAGTCCTCTACTACCCTGGAGACTTGACTGATAAACCAAAGGAAGAGATTTGGTTCATTCGCAAAAACTAGGTTACACTTTTACATCCTTTATTATGTATAACTAGTTTTTATTAACTACAATACAAATATATCAAAGTAACACTTGTTGCTTTCTGATTATTTAGGACCTTTGGAGGTTTTGCAAAAGACAGGAGCATCACAGAAGAGCACGCCAAACTGCTGGCGTCCCTTTCCGAGGAACACAAAAAAGCAGTGCAACCGGATTCCGTCTTTTACTCTGCGGGATACGATCCCCCATTCAAACTATTTTATCGCAGAAATGAAATTTGGCTCATCGTTCACTGAAACCTTCACGTTCATCACGTCACCGTAGACCGCACCTGTCACGCACAACCGTTCTCTCTCCCGTTCCAAGTTTTTCCCAAGATGCATCTAACTATCGTTTGAGTGAAATACGTACTGTGTTGTCTACAGCCACGATATCGCACTAAAATATAATTCTAATTGCATTAAACTTTTATCACTTCAAAAAAAATCAATGTTTCAGTAGGATGTATTGGATTCAGTACTGAGAATTCAATATTCTATACTTTCAGCATTCTTAAAAGGCTCTCGAATGTAAGCTCTCAGGGTTATATACTACTACTACTATTCATTCAACGTGAATGCGAGGTGCTGAACATAAGAAGTGGGTTGTAACGCATACACGAGGGACCTCTAGAAGAAAAGGTACTTATGAAACTCAGTCAACCATAGTCTGTTATCGCCCATTCAAAGTACGCACAGGCCACTTGTGTTCTCTCCCCTCGTGTCTTTTGTATAAAATCCAATACAAAGAGAGAAGTGCGGGTTGGGGTCCCGAACGAGAAATTTTTCTCAAAAATTATGTCACAAAATTGCAGTAACATACATCAAAATTCATATAGAATGAATTATAATTGACACTGACAAAGTTGTGATACTGTAATATCGTGGATTCGTCACAGATATTCTGCGAATCGTGTCGCTGGTTTCCAGGATGGATGATACCATAAACTGGTCAGCGTACATGGAATTTAGATGCTAAATGAAGAAAGAAATAAGTATGTATCGAAATAACGATATCTTCGACACTGAAGAGAATTCCATGTCGCAAATGATATATATCGTGAATCTAGAAACTATAGATATCTAGAGAATAGCCTCTTCCACGCACCAATTGGTCAAATGAGTTTCAGCGATGTTTTAACGACATTATTCGGTTGAGTTTGTATAACTGAGCAATGTAATACTTTCAGTACTGAACATTAAGATGCCAATTAGACGAACGATTTACCAATACAGCCGCCGTCTTTCAATATCCAAAATCTTCTAAAATAATAAGGCGATCTGTAATACAACTAGAAATGTTATTGTTTCACTGTAAACAAGGATATATGCTTTCGTATATAGCTCGTATGAAGCTTGAAGAAGCTATCTGAAAAGCATATAATTTTACGCGTCAGTCACGCCTGTTGTGAGGTTATGACTTGCAGACAACCGTGAGCACTAAAGCCGGTTTGTTTACTCTTGGGAAACAGTCACGCGAAAAAAAACTGAACAAGTTGTAAAAAGCACTTATATATTATAATAGTTGATTTAGCTTTGTGATTTATCTTCGGTTATTTGCGAAATATATCACTTTCATCTTCCATAATCGCATTTAGTTTTATAGCAATTAAATTTCACTGTAACTTTACTTTTGAAAGACTCTGCATTAGCTACCAATTCTCCATTTAACTATACTATACTGATTTCTAGAGTATGTTATCCGCATCAGTGCGAAACGTACTTAAGTGTTGCAAGGTACTGGAAATCATTCAAATTTAAGTTTGATTAACACTCATTAAGTCAAACTTGTACTAATCTAAATCTGGTAATGATTAAGAAAACTTTTAAGATCACGTGGATCAAGTAACCGCAGGCTGGGTTTTAAAGTCTCTCAATATACTGACTCTAGATTCACCCTCGTACGTAAAAGGTCATAATCATAGTTACTAAGGGGGCGTGGCACTTAGCTATAGGGGGGGCGGGGGAGAACAACCAATGAGAGAGAAGCTGGTGCACCAATAAGAAGCCGGCGGTTGTGATTTGAAAAGGGCAAGAATCTACGAGCCGCCAAGAATCTTGATTCTTCCCACGCGTTTTACCAGTTAGCTGTTGCTTTCAGTCAGTTGCACTGCAGCAGCTTCACTTCGCTACGCGTGTTCTGCCATCAAACACTGCCCGTTTCGCTCTGCCTGTATTCAGAACTATAGAGATTCACCCAGTTTCGACAGTGCAATATAACAAGGTGAGTTCATCTAACGCAAATTAATTTAAACAGCAGTTAAATAGCGTTTCATTCAGAAGTGCTCAATTAACTTATAATTATTTTCTATCCCTTTAAGTTTGAACTGAAATTTAAGTTATACTTAAATGATATAGTTAACAACATGTAAAAGCAGTTCATTCAGAGATATTCTGATTAACGTATTACTCTCTCGTATTTCCTATCGTTATTTAAACGATCGTCTTAAAAACAGCTGAAAGATTATCGTAAATTCATACGAGTCAACATGTGGAATTCACCCGTGTCATTCATCATGCATAACTTTTGACCTTATCTGCTTATCCTATATGAATATCATTAGTATTAGTATTATTATGTGGTGATGCACATCGCATTTTCCTCGCCGTATACCGGAGAGTGGACGCGGATGTTTGTAGAGTCTCGACAGATGAATTCCTCTCTATTTTCTCGCGGTGCCCGTGACAGTTTCAGAAGGCTGTAAAAATTCTCCACTGCTCTGGAACTCACAGTTGGGGATCTTGTCCACTTGGGCCTTCCATTTTTATCTGAAACGCCAGATGTGAGGCCTGAACACAAGAACCCCCAACCCAAAAGGGAAGGTTTCTTTCGAGGGGTTCGCAAGTCCACGGAAATTTGTCCGAGTTGTAAAATCTTCTTTTAAAATTTTTTCAGCCTTTCTTTTCAGAGATTTTAGGGATTTTTTTCAGAATTTATTTTCCTGACTTTTATGAGATAATTTGGTTCAAGGATTCAAAGTTTTTCAGAGTTGCGAACCCCTCGGGTTCTTTTAGCCAAAAACGCCAAAAACGCTTCGAAAATTGAGAATACCGGGTGTGAGGGGGTCATTTCTGACAGTTTAGACTCGGAAACTTCAAGCAAATGTAAGCGACGCGACCGATTTACGACACTGAACCGGTTGTCCCAACGGCTTCGGTTATTGGCACAGTGTTTCCAACATTTTCTCTAGTCGATTTTACCTCTGGTAATCGGGCTGTTCGGCGTTCATTGATACACAGAATGCGAAGATGATTCAGCATAATGTTTAAAGATGATCGGGCTAAACTGATGTATTAAATCTATGCATGACAAGCTGATTTAGCGTTACATATACATTCGTTATAGGTGAGTTAGGAATTGTAATAGAATTCAAGTATAAAAGTTGATGTGGAAATACTGAAGAACGCCCTTTGCGGCGCTGCTACTTCGGTCATGAGTCAGCCAGCACAAAAGGGCAATCATTTTTATATTCATCATTAACGAGACAAGATGGCAGAAGGAGATACCAGGAGGAACAATGACCAGCTAACAATTTGAACATCCACAGATAAAAAAAAAAATAAGCAAATAACCGTCATGGTACGGCGATTCATAATAACGCGCTTTTTTATGTGTTTGCAAAATCCATTAAACGTTGACTGTCGTCAACTTACAAGAAGACTGCTTTGAATTTACGAGTGTTTACGATTCCGGCTACTTGAACTTTGACCTTTTCGTTATTAAAAGAAGAAAACGGAACCGACTAAAAACTGGTTAGGATTTCAAACTGAAATAAATTGATGATAATATGGAAAACAGAAAGTTGAATGCAGGCGTGTTTGACCTTGAGATGTTTTACATTATTAACAGTTGAAAGTTTCCACTAGTTTAATCTAAATTGTTTATATAGAGTTGGGATGTAAAAGCGTTCCATTCTTCGGAGGGTCTCTTTTTCAAAGGGGAAGAAGCAATTGGGTGCAATCAAGCCGCCGGCGAAAACCGTTAGAATTTCGCCCGGTACAGCTGTACCCGCGTGGCGCCAAATTCAAATTTCATCTCTTGTTCTTCTCGACATCTCTGTTGACCGCGAATTAGGCGTTATTAAAGTTTAATGACATGTCAGCTGAACTATTTAGTTTAATTAACGAGTTAAATTAAAAATTAGCTGTAACTCGAGTGGCGCCAAATTCAAATGTTGTCTTCTCAACTCATCTCGTAACCGTTATTATTTTTTTAAATTACGCTTTCCGTCAATGCATATTATAGTTTAATAATATTCAAAGTAACATAGATTAAAGTTATCCTTATCGTTATTATTACTATTTACTATGTCTTATTTGCTTTTCCCCGAGTGTTAATCCCGTTTTTAAAAGACAGGGGTTCTCCATCAATCTGGATTTGAAAATGGCGCGTGACTCTATGCACATATGAGAGGGAAAACATAAATTGAAAAATACATTAGTGGGAAAATCTATATAGCTGTTGGCTTTCTTGAAATAGACATTCTTTCCAAAAGGGAAAATAAATGTGCAACTCATTAAGCACGGCGTGCCAGTCTGGTTAATCTTCTAAAGACCACAAGGGGGCGGGGCTAGAGATTACCTAATTGGTGAATGAATCGTCAACGGGGGCCAATGACTTTAACGAGCTTACACTTGGAGCGCGGTTATTACTTTTAAAGCGCTGATTTCATACTTGGTGTAATTAAACTTTATGTGTTCTAATTAAACCTTTACAGTTTTTATATATTGATGGAACTTAACTGACTTGGACAGATTCTGATTTGATCTCCACCTATTCTAACTGAAAACCTGACGTGCGTGTGCTCTTCGCTGTATAGTTCAAACTTGTTGGGTTATCTTTAATTAATAACTGATTTCATTGGGTTTCAGATGGCGGATTTGAAATCTACTTCTCGTTCCGGCTCGAAGGCTAATCTCAACGAGGCTGCAATCCCTCTTCTCGACGAGGAAGAAGTGAGAAACGAGAAACCTGAAACTGCCGAGAAGGACGCCATTGAACTCAAGGAGAAGGCTTCATCAGAGACCGAGAAAGACGATTCCAACCCGGAGAAAACCGTAAATCTTTTGGCTTTAATTAGCGTTTCTTAAAAAACATTATCTGTTATATTGATTAACTGTCGAAAAGTCGAAATTCCAGTTAAATTTCAAAAACCAATAACAAAAATAGGAATCGACGGAGAAGACGGAATCGGCTGATAAGCAAGCCAAAAAGGAGAAGGAGAAGAAGGAGAAGGAAGAAAAGAAGCAGAAGGAGAAGGAGGAGAAGAAGAAGAAGGAAGAGGAGAAGAAGAAGAAGGAGGAAGAGAAGAAGAAGGAGAAGGAGGAAAAGAAGAAGAAGGAGATGGAAGAGAAAGCAGAGAAGAGAGAGAAATGCCGTCAGAGAACTCAGAATGTCGTCCAGAATCTCACAGTGGGACTCAATGTGCTGGATCGGGACGAAAAGCACGTCAACGACGCCGTTAATGTGAGTCTTCACTAATTTATTGCTCTTCCAGTTGTCCTAACTCTTTCTAAAGAAAAATACATATATATAGTCATTAAGTCAAATTAAGAGCGATTAACTTTAACTACTACTGAATCTGTCTATCTATCTATCTGTTTGTCCATGTGTCTATCTGTCCATCTATCTATCTATCCACCTATCTGTCCATCTGTCTGTCTATGCTGACCATCTATTTAACTATCTATCTATATCTGTCAATCTATCTATATATTTATCGTATATCTATTTATCTATCTGTCCATTTGTCTGCTTATGCTGTCTGTCTATCTACCTGTCTATCCATCCATCTATCTATCCACCTATCTGTCCATCTGTCTGTCTATGCTGTCTATCTATTCAACTATCTTATCTATCTGTCTATCTGTCTATATATCTATCTATCTAACTATCTGTCAATCTATCTATATATTTATCGTATATCTGTTTATCTATCTGTCCATTTGTCTGTTTATGCTGTCTATCTATATACCTGTCTATCCATCCATCTATCTATGCGTCCATCTATCTATCCACCTAACTGTCCATCTATCTATCTGTCTACCTTTCTATCTACCTGTTTATCTCTTTATCTATTTAACTATCTGTCTATCTATCTCTCTGTCTATCTATCTGCCAATCTATCTATCTATCTATCTATCTGTCTATGCTGTCTATCTATCGAACTATCTATCTACCTGTCTATCCATCCTTCTATCTATGCATCTATCTATCTATCCACCTAACTGTCCATCTATCTATCTGTCTCTCTATCTGTCTACCTTTCTATCTACCTGTTTATCTGTTTAACTATTTATCTACCTGTCTATCTATCTGTCTATCTATCTATATATCTGTGTCTTTTCTGCATAAATCATCATAGTAGAATTTAAAAGTAACCAACTTCAACCACGATTAAATTATAGTTCATTGATATGTATAACAAAATAAGCATAAAATTGAAATTTTAAAATGATTTATACAGAAATTAAAAGTAAAAAGCATCCAAATAATTGATTCTATTTTCTTGGCCTTGTTGACTGGCACTTAATATGGCGGACATGGCCACTTAAGGGCACGTCGCGACCAACAGGAAATGCCATCTTCAATTCTTCAACTGCGGACATTTGTTTTTACGCAAACAATATTTTAACATTCCATATTTCAATAATTGAAAATAAACATATTAATTAATAGCATCATTTTTAAAAAAGAATATACAGATGTTATTTTGATACAACACTATTCCTAAGCAGCAATACCACCCAAGTTATCGGGCAGTGAACAAACTTGACTGGTACAGATAAACTTTACACAAAGGACATGCAGTCAAATGTATGAATTCAAAAATCACCATTAACTTTTACATGATCCACTAGATTTTAACTTGCATGCTCACCGTGCTGTAAAGGATCCGCCCAAATCTTCGGGCAGTGTATCCAAAGGATCTGTTCTGACTTTAATCCCTTAAAAGAAAGAAAGCCACCGGTTATAAGGATGTTTAACGCGATAAACCATCTAAATTCCTGAATGTCTTTTTCTTTAACCTCAATTATAAGATCACGAACTTGTAACGCAAGATTCCTGTCGTTTTTTCATTATTGTATCCCAACTGTTAAAAATCTCAGTCTTTGATTTCGTATTGCTGGTCTTTGTTGGTTTGCTTTGTAACTGAATTGCCAAGTTCAGTCGTCTTGTTTGCTGGCAAATATGTTTGTAAACAAAACGCACTGTGTAGGCGGTCGTTTTTTGCACCGAACCATACGAGATTAATGACCACATCGTCAAAGTGCGTGGGCCACCGACTTAACGACACACCAGTTATCGTCTTGACCTTCTGAAGAATCCAAGCCAACTGCATAAATCTTATTTAAGAATCCTCGTGGGAATATTTCGATCCCATGAGATTTATGTCCGAAAATTTCTGACTTAATTATTCTAAAACTGATTATTTATTTGGTAAACTCGATCCATTTACGCGTGTTTTTATTAATTATTTTATTATTTCTATATTCAGCTGTTATTTGTATTTATTATTGTTTTTATGTGTAAATGTAAATAAATAATCTCTGGTATTAGCTACATTATGCGTAATTTTTATAAAAAAATAGATATATAATTATTGTTAGTGCCATTTTATCAATTCTATTATAATTTTTGTACTTATTTAGCTGAACTTCGAAGATGTTTTGGCCGAGCCGGACGCTGCCCACGGATTCGACGCTATCTGGCGCACGTCGTTCATCTTATTCACCGGAACTCGCTACTGGATGTACCGCATTCTTGCCGCCCTCTTGGCTATTCCACTGGCCATCGTCTGGGGCGTCATCTTCTCGCTGCTCACATTCTTCTCCGTCTGGTTGGCCACGCCCCTGCTGCGTATCCTCGAAGTGACTCTCTTCTACGTCAGAAGGGTAATGAATTAATTAATCTTCATCTTAGGTAGTTAACCTGATTTCATGCGGAATTCCAGGTCTGGTCTGCGCTGGTGCATACGACTGTCGAGCCCATTGCTGCTGGAGTAAGTGCCTTGTTGGCCAATATAAGGGTGACTCATCACAACACTGCCACTGCCACCCACGTTGTTTAAAATTGGGAGCGCTGAAAATTCAGAGGCGAATCAACAAGCGACTTCCTCTCCGCCTTAAATTTTTTCTTCTTAAAAAGTCTTCCCTTGGAGGCCACGCTATAAACACGTTTCTTTGGTTTCATTTAAATATTTGAAAATTGCTGCTCTCCCTCAACAAGACTCTCTTAAGTAAAATCTAATCCAAAACGATGTAACGAAACCTGCACTGTCCTGTGTAATCTGGCTTCATAACAAGGAATGCATTGGCAAATGGTTTTTATATTAGAGAAAAAAACACACTCAAACATCAACTGTTGAAGCTGTAATCGTGTCGAAATGTCGTTATGTGGTTGTTGGAAAAGAAATTGGAGAATTAATAAACAGAAAACGACAGAGTCTGAATTTGCACAGTTTCAATCTCGCGCCCAGCACGCGTCCTATCAGCTTCTCAATTTGTTTCCCTTCTTAACAGTAAATTAAGGACTGGACGGATTGTGATCAAAGGCACTCTTGTCTTCTCTTTTTTTTTGCTCCCGCTGGTAATTTTTTTAAAATAAATTCGAGTTGTGCAAATATTTCAACAAAAAAATGGGCAGCTACACTATAAACCTACTACGTCAGATCATTCAACGGCACATGACGTTTTACGCAAAATTGTTTGCACTCTCCGTATAAAAAAATTCACAGTTTTAAAAGGACGGCTTAAGATTCTGGGGGAAAAAAAAGAGATAAAAGGGAAACTTGGCGCGCGCTACTGAAGCTGCAGCAGCTGGAACGAGGACAGCAGCAGGCAGAGCAGCAACACCACAGAACCTATAGTCAGATGGCTTGAACTGTTGACGTCACTGTCATCCCCTGAAAAATAAAACGAATTGCTATTGATATTTTATCAATTCTTGGTTACCTTGGGTATAAATTTCCAAGGCTAAGATTGACTATTTCACTGGTGTTTAAATGTAATTTAAAAAAAAACAACAGAGGATAGAACAGGAGGAAGTACCCATTTTGAAGACCCAAGTTGGCGAGGACATCTTTCCATCTCCTCCCTGAGAATAGGCCAAAATGCGGAGATTGTATCTCTTGCCCCAGGTGAGACCCGTCACGTACGACTCCAGTTTGGTGCCGAGTGGAATGAGCGTGTCGTTGGCTGTCGACATGTCTTGATCGTGTTCCCAGATGCGTACTTTGTAGCCGATGAGCGGTTCTTCCTCCACAGTTGGGGCCACGTAACGCCACGTGACCTTCACCGTCGAAGGATTGACGGGCACGACTACCACCGAAGTGGGCGGTTTGATTGGCGCCTTCTTGAAGGTACGTTCGAGGAAACGTTCGCTTTGAGGTCCTTCGCCGGCCTTGTTGTACGCCATGACGCGGACGTAGTAGTAAGTGTCCGGCATCAGACCGACAATGAGAGCCCAGCTCTGGGTATTGCGGCTCAGGTAGTAAACGGACGAAGTTTCATTGTCCTGACGACGCCAGTACTTGACGCGGAAACCAATGAGCTGACCGCGCATCTTCTTCCGGGACTGGTCCATCGTCAGCCAGGTGACGTTCAGGGCGGTCGAGTTGAAGGAGCGGGCGCTGACCTGAGCAGGGGCCACCTGAGGCATGTCTTCCGCCGAGTAGATGGATACAGGAGTGGATTCCGGTCCACAGCCCTTGTCGTTGCAGCCTTGCACTGTTGGAAAAGATGTGTGAGAAGCAATGGTACGTTAGGTTTTGCCTAATTCAGTATCCTGGTAATTCATTACTAAATACTAATACTAAGTACAACAATGATAAATAATAATAACAATTATAATATAGTAATTGAAAAGGTTTATAATACTAGTATACTGAAAATAAGAAATACAACGTGTCAATGCAGTTAACTGAAATGAAGCTACATTAATTATAATGAAATTAGAATGGCAATATACGAGTAAGTATGTGCGCACATGTTATCCGTAATTAGTTTAGATTTTAATATTAACAAAACGTACCTTTAACTTCGTACGGCGTGTAATAGAAGCGACGACTGCGATCCACGGTAACCGATAATTTGCCGGCAGTTCGAGAAGTCTTGACAATCTGCGACTGGAATTCCGTTTCCTCTGATACTTCCTGAGGATCCTCGCCGGCCAGACGACGCCAGTAGACTCGATAGTAGATGCCCGTGGCGTTCTGATCGTAACGGACGAATGGCGTCCAAGTTATCGTTAGATCACCTGGGAAAAGAAATAGTTCATTTTAAAGCGTCACCCTGATTTGTGAAATATTAATGTCAAGTCTTGTCGGCTAACGGACATACCAGTCTTTCCTCCACCTCCTCCGATGTTCTCCGGCGGTCTGTAGATGCGATCCGGCAGGGAGTTGTGCTGGGGAGAAGGAGCGGAAAACGGTCCGTACCCGAAGGAATTGGCGGCGGCGATGCGGAATTCATAGGTTGACCACGGCGAGATGACATCGTTGAGGTGGACCTCACGTTTGGCGTTGAACTTGTCGACTTCACGCGTATCAGAAACTGAAATATTCTCGGCCAGCATGCCCCAGGTCATGTTCCAGTTGGTGCGGCCCTCGATGCGGTAGAAGCGGATTGGGTCCCCGTTGGTGGCACCGTCGGTGAAGCGCAAAACCGCCGAGTTGGTAGTGACACCAACGACGATGATTCCGCCCGGGATTCCCGGAGGACCAAAGACATTCAGTTCCGTCTTTGCTGAAATGCGGTCCACCGAAGTCTTGGCTATGCACTCGTATTCACCAGCCTGGGCGATGGTAATGTTGTGGATCTCCAAGTGACCAGCTTCCTTTGAACGCATGTAATGAAGGAGCTCCTAAGCAAATTAATACCAATATTTGAATCGTTAAAAATCCCAATTATTACTACGAAATTAAACAAAAAATTGGTAATTTGATTCGAACTGAAGTAAGGACGCACACACGAACATTTGACACCTATAAACTGGTGTTAAACAGATGATTTAGCTTACGAGACTTGGGCAAGTATTGGAATCCTTAATCATTCGTTATAAACTATTCATATTTCTCTTATAAGATTGACATTGCAACATCAGCTTCATTAAAACAATAACGTACAAGTGACTGCGTCTGGTGCGCAAGGTCTAGTCGGATAGTGATGCCGTTATGCTTCCACACATAGGCGAGGTCCAGCATTCCGGGCGCCGAAGCTTCGCACTGCAAATTGATCGACTCGCCAACCGTGGTGACGATTCGCGGAGGCGGCTGCTCCAGAAACATGGGGCCTCGAAGTACGACCAGTCTGCCGGTGCTCTCGTCCGATCCGTACCGGTTCTCGGCTATGCAAGTGAAGTTTCCTACGAAAATGGAACCAAAATCTTATTCCTCAATGTTAAACAGCAGATTGCTATGGACTTTGCTAATAAATCATGACTTGTCATTGAACTTGGTGCAACTACTGTAATTTGCAACAAAATATTACTCCCGTGTTACGTAATTAGTTTGCACAACCGGTACCTTCGTCATCCTTTGAAACAGGGTTAATGAACAAATGCCCGCTGGGTAGAATAATTCTCCGGCCCCCTGAACCCACGGTAAAGCCGTCTTTCTTCCAGGTGAACCGGGAACGAGGAGCTGCTTCCGGGTTGCAGGCAATGGTAACGTTGCCTCTCTCGGATGCGTAAATCTCCGCTTCGAGGGGCTGCTTCTTAAACGACGGCTTCAGAGACAAGATTCTCAGTTGGCCCGAAGAGTAGCTCTCGGCGATCTGATTGTACGCTTTGCACTGGTACATGGCCTGGTCTCGATCGGGATCTACTTTCTTGATGATCAGCACGTTCTCGCGGATTTCATACCTAAAAGCAATAATAATGATTAATTGGGACTCACGCAAGTTATAACGAGAATTTCATTGTAAAACAGTACTAGTTCATTAGGTAATATTAATAAAGGGACTGATTCAAAGAGTTACTAACCTATCACGATCCTGAGGATCCAGGTTAAAGGGGTCCAGGACCACACCGTCGCGAAGCCATTGATAATTCACTTCGGGAATGCCGAAAGCCTCGCACGTCCACGTCAGTTCTTCGCCGAGGTCAACGTGAACATCTCCCAGCGGAATAGTGAATACGGGCTTGGCCTGGACGCTGACCGTAACTGAGCTGTCGATGGAGAGCTTGTCGTTTGTTGCACGGCAGACGTACTCGCCCATGTCCTCAACTTTTACCTGCAAGTTTGGAATTAAAAAAAAAAGTCACACCAGTACTCTAAATATTTCAATTGATGGTGTAATTAACACATAAAGTACATCATTAAAAAACCACGTAGATTGACATTAACGGTAAGAAACTAGCTACTGGAAAGACTAGTAAGATCAACCGATAGATTAGTTTAAATGAAGGTAGTAAACCTTAGGCAGAATCAGAACTCGATTAAAGTTGCTGATTATAACTCCTTTGGGAAGTGGAGCTCCTCGGCGGGTCCAGTTGTACTTGGGTACCGGGTAGCCGAAAGCGACGCACTCCAGCCTCACATCCTGACCCACGACGGGAGCTTCGGGGAAACTCTTGGGGAAATTGTTGGGAAACTTGAGCTGCTGATAATTGGGATGAGGACGCACATCGAGCGCAAAGAAGGGCCCGTGACGACCGTTGCTGGAAACGGTGCTCTGTACGTTGCAGCTGTATTTGCCTCGGTCGATGTTTTCCAGAGAGGAAAAGTACAGGTTGCCGTCGTGCGACACGAATGTCCTACGCCACAGAGAAACCATTACAGAAAAATTAATGTAATAAAAAATTCATAGTAAAACAATGAAAAATTGCCAATTGAATTCAACCAGTTTAGAGAGAGAAAACAAAAATAAAACATAGTACTACCCTCACCGAGGAATAGTTTGTCTCCATTGCTTTCTTTTCTGCACCACAGTACAGTACTTACGTAGCTATAATTCA